>JAODPA010112977.1:0-19247 GCA_025585075.1 Nepenthes mirabilis
CTCTCGTCTACTCCGTTCGCCGTCTTCTCTCTCTCTCTCTCTCGCAACGGTTGCCAAAACCGTCTCTATAATGGTGCTTGGGCTTGGTTGTGTGCGGCCGAGTGAGAAGGAATCAAATCGCGCAGTGAGTGGAAAGAAAAAGGGAGGTGTTCATCCTGAGCCGTCGTCTTCCATCGCCGTTGCCGTTCGTGGTGGTTGCCGTCGTCGTTGCCGGTTCGTGAGTTTGGGAGCCGTCGAAGCCGTGTTCCAAGAATCTGAAGCCGTTTCCCCAAATTTGAAGGCAAGTGATCCCTTTACTGTCATTTCCTCTCTAATTGCAAGTATTCCTGTCGTTTCTCTTCAATCTGCAAGTGAATTCTGTTTACTATCATTTCTCCTCTGTTTGCAAGTGATTTCCGATTCTCTTCCATTGCAAGTGATTCCGTCCCTTTGTCCTTCTCTCCAAATGCGATTATTCTTCTTCGGTTATGAGGATTAAAATTCCAAATCTCGAAGTCTTCCTTGCTCTGTAAATTTTCCCTCGGTTGAACCGTTCGCCTCTGTTTTTCTGGCCGAATCGAGAACGAACGAATTACGAAAGCAGAGGACCAAATTGTGGGTTGATTTCTTGTGTTCATATTTATTTATTATTGATTGTTAAATTTTGTATAATGCTGTGTGAGATTGTGGATTGTTGTTCTGTGTGGTGCAAGCTCCACTGCTGCTGGGCTTGTGTGTGTTTCGTGTTTAGGTTGTGAAGGATGCTGCGGCTGCTGGTGTGTGTGCGTGTGGATGGTGTTCGGTTTTGTGTGGTGTGCGAAGCAGCAGAGCTGCAGTGTGGCCATGTGTGTGTGCGTGGAAAGCAGCCGGAGCCATGCGTAATGGCCGGTGTGGGTGAACGGCAGCCGTGGCCGTTGACGGCAGCAGCAGAATTGCTGCGTGCGTGTGTGGAGTTGGGCCGTAGGCCCAACCGTGGAAGAAGAGGGAGCGTTGGGCCAAAGGCCCAACGTGTGTAAGGGTGTGTGTGTTGGGCCATGAGGCCCAACAGTGGTGGGTGTTGTGTTGTGTGTGTGTGTGAGTGTGTGTGTTTGAGTGAGTTGGGCCTTAAGGCCCAACTCACTCAAACACACACACTCACACACACACACAACACAACACCCACCACTGTTGGGCCTCATGGCCCAACAGTGTGCGGCCGAGTGTGAAGGAAGCAAATCGCGTAGTGAGTGGAAAGAAAAAGGGGCGTGGTTCATCACAAAAGGCGTCGTCTTCCATCGCCGTTGCCGTTCGTGGTGGTTGCCGTCGTCGTTGCCGGTTCGTGAGTTTGGAAGCCGTCGAAGCCGAGTTCCAAGAATCTGAAGCCGTTTCCCCAAAATTGAAGCCGAAGTCGAAGCCGAACTCAAGCCGCGTTCCAAATCTGAAAAATCAGGCAAGTGAATTCTGTTGCTGTCGTTTCTCCTCTAATTTGCAAGTGAATCCCGTCTACTGTCATTTCTCCTCTAATTGCAAGTGAATCCCCATCTTTCCTTTCTCTTCAATTCGCAAGTATTCCTGTCGTTTCTCTTCAATCTGCAAGTGACCCTCTACGATCCTTTCTCCTCTGTTGCAAGTGTTCCTATGCTGTCATTCTCCTCTGTTTGCAAGTATTCCTCTACTGTCAATTTTATTCAAATTTCAAGTGAATCCTCAAATCCCTCTTCCTTCCTCTGTATTTTGGTTGTGCTGCTTGAACCTGCTTCTCTCTCTCTCTAATTTCACCAGCGGTGATTTCGGGTTGTGTGTGTGGTCAGTGAGAAATTGATGGGAGAGAAGGGTTAATAAACCTGTTTTCGTGCCCGGTTCTTGTGGGTTGAGGAAACAGAGCTTCGGGCTCTGTTTTCTGGCAGCAGACAGAAAGTGAGGGGTTCATGAATTCAGAGGGTAAAAATTCAGAGGGCTCTCCTATCTCAAAACTCAGCTCTTTCCTCCGCTTGTCCGCATAACTCTTCTGTCGGCTCTGAGCAATCCTCAAGTTATCGTGAATCACCTTAATCTTTTCCGCTGTTTCCTTCACAATCTCAGGGCCCAAAATTCTTTTGTCTCCAGTTTCCTCCCAATGAATAGGTGACCTACACTTTCTTCCATACAATGCCTCAAACGGTGCCATGCCGATACTAGCTTGATAACTGTTATTATAAGCAAATTCAGCTAGTGCCAGATGAGTATCCCAAGTTCCTCCCATCTCCAAAACAGAAGCCCTCAACATGTCTTCGAGAATCTGAATGGTACGTTCAGATTGGCCATCGGTCTGGGGGTGATACGCGGTACTGAACTTTAATTCTGTCCCCAACTCCTTATGCAAGCTCTCCCAGAACCTCGAGACAAAGCGTGGGTCTCTATCAGACACAATGGAGGCAGGAACTCCATGAAGCCTCACGATCTCATTTACGTACAACTGAGCCAATCTATCACGCGAATAGGTCGTCCTGATCGCCAAAAAGTGAGCTGATTTCGTCAGCCGATCAACTATGACCCACACTGCGTCATGACTCCTAGGAGTCCTTGGCAAGCCCGATACAAAATCCATAGCAATGTCCTCCCATTTCCAGCTTGGAATGGGCATTGGCTGCAACAGTCCCGAAGGCTTCTTCCTCTCGGCCTTCAATTGCTGACACACTAGGCATATCTCCACATAGCCCATGATATCCCTCTTCATGTTTCTCAAGCAAAAAGTCTTTTTCAGGTCCTGATACATTTTATTCGTTCCCGGGTGGATTGTATACCGAGACCGATGAGCCTCCTTCAAGATTTTCTCCTTTAATCCTTTATCATCCCGTACACATAACCGATCTGTAAATCTCAACACACCATCAGCCCGGATGTTGAAATCAGCCTGAGACTCCTTACTCAAATTATTAACAATGTCCAAAAGGAACAAATCTTTCACCTATTTTTGCTTGACTTCAACTATCTCTGGCTAAATCTGAAAATACGACAGGAGCATCCTATCACCTTTGGCATAACGTTGGACATCGCACTGCTTTAAATAATCTAACATCTCCATCTGTTTGACCTGTAGGTGCGCCACATAACCCGATCGGCGACTCAAGGCATCTGCTACCACGTTGGCCTTTCCTGGTTTGTACTGTATTTCAAAATCATAATCCTTCAGGAAATTGAGCCATCTCCTCTGCCTCATGTTGAGTTCCTTTTGTGAGAATAAGTACTTCAAACTCCTATGGTCGGAATACACAAGGAACTACTTGCCATATAGATAATGTCTCTAAATTTTTAATGCGAACACCACAGCAGCAAGTTCAAGATCATGGGTAGGAAAGTTTTTCTCGTGCACTTTCAATTGTCTGGAACCATATGCCACGGCCTTGCCATGATGCATCAACACACATCCTAGACCCGCTTTAGAAGCGTCGCAGTACTCCTCAAAGCCTCCAGAACCCTCTGGAATAATCAGCACCGGAGCGGTGGTCAAACGATCCTTTAGCTCTTGGAAGCTCAGATCACACTCTTCTGTCCACACGAACCTAGCCTCTTTCTTTAGCAACCGGGTCAAAGGCATAGCGATCTGAGAAAAATTCTCGACAAAGCGCTTGTAATATCCTGCCATACCCAGGAAACTCATAATCTCAGTCACGGAAGTTGGCCGGTTCCAACTTGTAACAGCCTCTATTTTCTTGGGATCTACGGAAATGCCACCATCAGAAATTACATGCCCCAAGAACATCACCTTCTCGAGCCAAAATTCACACTTACTCAGCTTGGCATACAGCCTCTCACCGCGGAGCACCTGAAGCACCTTCCTCAAATGAATTTCGTGCTCCTTAGGATCCTTTGAGTAAATCAAGATATCATCAATGAACACCACTACAAATTTGTCCAAGTATGGCTTGAAAACCCTATTCATTAATTCCATAAAAACAGCTGGAGCATTTGTAAGGCTAAAAGGCATAACGAGAAACTCATAATGGCCATAACGCATCCGAAAGGCTATTTTAGCCACATCCTCAGACTTGATCCTCAGTTGGTGATAACCGGACCTCAAATCAATCTTGGAAAACACTCGAGATCCTTGTAACTGATCAAATAAGTCATCAATGCGTGGTAGAGGGTATTTGTTTTTAATCGTGATTTTATTCAACTCACGATAGTCAACACACAACCGCAAGGACCCGTCTTTCTTCTTTACAAACAACACCGGTGCACTCCAAGGAGATACACTCGGTCTGATAAAACCCTTGTCTAACAGCTCCTGCAGTTGCAACTTCAATTGCTTCAGTTCAGCCGGAGCCATGCGATAAGGGGATTTAGAAACCGGACTAGCACCAGGAACAATAACAATCTCAAACTCAACTTTCCGATGTGGGGGCAATCCAGGTAACTCCTCTGGAAATACATCCTCAAAGTCACGAACAATCGGGATGTCCTTAGCCGGTATACTATGACTTCCAGTAGTGCAGGCATATGCTAAATAAGCTCTACATCCACTACTCATCAAATGTTTAGCATGTAGAGCAGAGATCAACACGGGCACCCCCTTTTTCTTAGTGACCTGAAAGAAAAAGGGCTCCATTCCGGGGATGTCAAAATAAACCCGCTTCAGGAAACAGTCGATACTAGCATGGTATTTAGCCAGCCAGTCCATCCCTAGGATCACATCAAAATCACCCATGTCTAACAATACCAAATCCACAACTAAATGATTCCCATTCACCTCAACCACACATCCCGGATACATCACATCAGTAACCACAGATGGGCCGGTGGGAGTACACACAGATAATTCACAATCCAAAACACATGGGGCAGATATGATATAGCATGCAAATTTCGGGGAAACGAAGGAATGGGTAGACCCCGAGTCAAATAATATGGATGCAGAAACTCCACAAATAGAGAGGGTACCTTCCACAACATTCGGAGAGGCCTCCGGATCCTGAACAGCCACCGCAAAGGCCCTTGCCGAGACAGTAGGCTTCTTTCCTTCCATCCTTGGAGGTAGTGGGCAATCCTTGAAAAGATGGCCTTGCTGCCCACATCTAAAACACGCTCCCGTCATTCTACGGCATTCTTGCCCCGGATTCTTCCTTCCACAGAAGGTACAGTCTTCAGCCGATGCCCTGGTTCCGGTTACTGACTGAGCCACCATCCTCTTTCTTTTGTCAGCCTCCCTGGTCTTCTTGGATGGTCCAGAAGACATTATCGCTGATCCGGTACTTACTCCCGCTCGTTCTCTTTGCATAGAACCTTTCTGTTTCCGTCTCCTTCTCGTAGATTGCCGCTCTATCCAGGATCTCGGCGTAAATCCCAAGCTTTAGAACAGACAACAACTTCCTAATATCATCTCGTAGCCCTTGGAGGAACTTTTTAGCTTTCCTCTGTTCATCCTCCACGTAAAATGGTGCAAAGCGAGACAACTCCGTGAACTTGGCATCATATTCCTTGATGGTCATGCTCCCTTGTCTCAGCCTCATAAACTCTTGCTCTTTCTGATCTCGGAGACTGGATGGAAAATACTTTTCCAAGAATGCCTCCTCAAACATTTCCCAGGTGATAGCTTCATTAGGCATTCCCATTGCCCGCTTCTGCATATCCCACCAGCTGTCTGCTTCACCCTCCAATTTATACGCAGCAAATTTGACCTTTTCTTGGTCAGTACAGCCAAGCACCTCAAATATCTTCTTCATTCTTTTCATCCATACGTCCGCCTCAGCTGGATCAGGCTTTCCTAGGAAGCCCGGTCCTCTTTCAGCGGTGAACCTGTCATAAGTTGTAGGTCCACGGGGTGCTGGAGTTGGCTCGGGCGTCGGAGCCATATGCTTTTGCTCGACGAATTCTACGACGTTAGTCATCCTTTCCAGTAAGTTGATGTATGCCGCCTCTCTATCATAAGGCGTGTTAACACCACCGCGACCACTTCTCCTACCTCTTCTACTTGCCATCCTATAATCAAGGAAAACACATGTATATAAGGACAAGGATCCAATGGATGAGAAAGAAGTATTCAATAACTTTAAGGAATTTTTAACCCAACCTAAGAACCAATCTCCTAAAGGTCCCAACTGCCTTAACTTCCTCTACCTATTCCTACAAGGATTCTATTCAGGGACTCAAACTTATGCTTTCACTTTTCGATCGGTCAATTCCTAAGGCATCTCAACTCTTTTATACCAATTGTGACGGAACGGATTTTTTTTATTTTATTCTGTCAGTCCTGACGCAATTGAAAACTCAACTCAATCGATTGTGTGCCATACAGGATCACAGATGCCATCTAGGACTCATATACTTTTAACCATAATAAGCAAAGCGGAAGTTACACTAACACTTGTGAAAGCATTCATATTCATTCCAAAATGTTCATTCCTGAGTACATAACCAAAATGTTTAACAAAAAAAAAAGTCCAACGAGTCATTACAATAGTATATCTCCAAAATAAACTTCCAAGGTCTTTAATCCTGCCGACAAGGTCTAATCACTCCAACTCGTCAGGCACAACCTCTAAAGCTTCATCTGTGGGGAAAAATATAAAACAGTGAGCCGAGGCTCAGCAAGGTACATGCATATGGATAGTAAACGATGATGCAGAATGATCAGGTAACTATGCACAAATAGAACGGTGAACCAGAATGCAATTCAAGAAAATAAAGAAAACATACCTTGACAGTACTATATTTCAAAATCGATAATTGACACAGTAACGATAAACAGTAACAGAATGTATCGGTACGATAAACGGTAAACAGTGCATATCATATCGGTAGACGGTCTTTCATATTTGGTAATCGGTACTTCACGTTCGGAAGTCGGTACGGTAACATAACATATCAGTAAAACAGTAAACATTACTTCATATCATATCGGTACAGACCCTGCCAGTATACCCTACTAGCTAAGGGGGCGAATAATCGAGGATAGATTGTGTTCACTCCACACAATCTAAGGCCGGTACTGTCATATGGGTATCCCATCTCACGGGATCGGTACGGTATGCCACCCGAAGGTAGGCCGGTAACGGTAATTCCCTCTGTCCATAACGCCCCGAGGGCAGGGCGGACCACAAATAACTCCATGGACAGAGTTATCCTCGATTACCACCGAAAAGTCCTAAGGCATGCCGGAGAACCTATCTGGGCTGTAGTCAGTCCCGGGTCTTAGAATAAGAGGAACACTTCTTTCTTGAAAGCCATTTTCAGTATGCCGTAGTTCATTTTCTGTACGAAATCGGAGTTCAATTTTCAATACAAGCCGGAGTTCATTTTCTTGTTAAGGACGGAGCTCATTTTCATGTGCAAAACCGGAGTTCGTTTTTCATTCAAGCCGGAGTTTATTTTCTTGTTAAGGACGGAGCTCATTTTCATGTGCAAAACCGGAGTTCGTTTTTCATTCAAGCCGGAGTTCATTTCGTGTTAAGGGCGGAGCTCTTTTTCGTGTACGAAACCGGAGGTAATTTTACCTTTAAAAGCCGGAGTTCCTCTTTTGACAGAAAAAGCCGGAGTTCATTTCGCGTTAAGGACGGAGCTCTTTTTCGTGGACGAAACCGGAGTTAATTTTACCCTTAAAAGCCGGAGGTCCTCTTTTGACAGAAAAAGCCGGAGTTCATTTCGCGCTAAGGACGGAGCTCTTTTTCAGGTTAAAAGCCCGAGTTCATTTTTCTTTAAATAAGGAATTCTTTTTCAAAAACCGGAGCCCAAAGCCGAAGTTCAATTTTCATTAAAGACGGAGTTCATTTCACTATCAGGACGGAGTTCATTTTACTAAAAGGGACGGAGTTCATTTTACAATCAGGACGGAGTGCATTTTCATTAAAAAGGGCCAGAGTTCATTTTACTATCAGGACGGAGTGCATTTTTCATTAAAAGGGGCGGAGCTTGTTTTTCTCAAGGACGAAGTTCTTTTCAGGCGAATTACCTTTCTTAAGGGACGGAGCTCTGTTGGACGGAGCTCATTTTCATTAACAGGACGAAGCTCTTTCTTGTTAACAGGACGGAGCTCTTTTTCCTCAACAGGACGGAGCTCTTTCTCGTTTACAGGACAGAGCTCTTTTGGACGGAGTATTTTTCAGACGTATTACTTTTCTTAAGGGACGGAGTTCTGTTGGACGGAGCTCATTTTCATTAACAGGACGGAGCTCTTTTGGACGGAGTACTTTTCAGACGGGTTACTTTTCTTAAGGGACGGAGCTCTGTTGGACGGAGCTCATTTTCATTAACAGGACGGAGCTCTTTCTCGTTAACAGGACGGAGCTCTTTTTCCTTAACAGGACGGAGCTCTTTCTCGTTAACAGGACGGGGTTCATTAAAAGCCGGACTTCTTTTCCTTCTTAAAAATCGGAGTTCTTTCTTTCATAAAAGTTAGAGTTCTTTTTAACAACAAGGGACGGAGTTCGTTTTCTTATACGGGCTGGAGCTCTTTCTCTTGTTTCGGCCGAAGTTCATTTCACATTACAAGCCGGACTTCTTTTTGGACGGAGTGCTTTTGGACGGAGTGCTTTTCTTAGGTGACGGAGCTCTTTTTATCTTAAGGCGTGAGTCCACTTCACATCAAGGGACGGAGTTCATTTTACAGTAGGGGCCTGAGTTCATTTTACATTACGGGAGCCGGAGCTCATTTTACACAACGAGCCAGAGTTCGTTTTTGCCTTATAGGAGGTGGATATTTAATGCAGAAAGTAGGAACTCAGAAACAGAGTATACTTCAATATTCTCAAATATGAACTTAAAAGCAGAGCAGAGTACACTTGCAATATTCTTAAAATTATCACTTTAAAAGCAGCGTTTGATATAACTTGCAGTAAAACATGGATTTAGAAACAGAGCAGAAGGAACTTGCAATATTCTCAAATCATCAATTTAAAAACAGCGTCGGGCGTAACTTGCAATGAAGCATGAGTTTAGAAACATAGCAAAATATACTTGTAATGAACTTAAAAATGGCGTCCGAGTAACTTGCCTGAGAGTTGATTCCTAGATTTTCACCGCCTTGAAGCTTTCTCCCGTCACTCTCTCTTCCTTCTGTTTGCCTCTGTATCAACAACCAGGGTAGGGTTTTTATAGAGGAGGAGTTCGGCGGAGTAAGTAGGGTAGTTTACCAACTCCCGTACTTCACTTCAGAGGGTAGGTGGAGTAACTACGTTGGTTCACTTACTTCGTTAGGTTGCTGTCTAGTTGGATTCTAATTTGACAATAAAGTGCTCTTTTGTCCTTAGTTACTAGTAAATCAACTCAAACCAATTGCTCCAGTTTCACACCTGCGGCCCACTCTTCGCGTATTTCACTGGGCGGGCCGATTTGGAGAGGGCAAATTTTGAATCACAGCCGGCCTTGATTACAAGGCCGAAGTGACCAAGGCCGGAGTACTGGGCCGGAGTGGATTTTTGTATATGCAGGCTCAGCACGTTAACTGTTTCGTTTTTGGGTCTCACACGGCCTCAAGGAGAAATCCAAATTGGCCTTAAGATGAAATCCAAACTGGCCCCTTTTGCATGATGAAATCAAGTTCGGCCATGTGTGCCTTGTGTTTGAAACCGGCCACAAGGAGAAATCCAAATCGGCCTTAAGATGAAATCCAAACCGGCCCCTTTTGTATGATGAAATCAAGTTCGGCCATGTGTGCCTTGTGTTTGAAACCGGCCTCCGGGAGAAATTCAAATTGGCCTTAAGATGAAATCCAAACTGGCTCCTTTTGCATGATGAAATCAAGTTCGGCCATGTGTGCCTTGTATTTGAAACCAGCCTTAAGGAGAAATCCAAATTGGCCTTAAGATGAAATCACAACCGGCTAACCTTATATCATGAAAATGAAACCGGCTCCCTTGATGTGAAAAGAGCTCTGGCCCTTCCTTGATGAAAATCTAAATCGGCCACTTCAAGCATGAAAATCTAAACCGGCCACTTTAAGCATGAAATCTAAACCGGCTTTCCTTTGTAAGAAAATAAAACCGGCCACTTCAAGCATGAAAATCTAAACCGGCCACTTTAAGCATGAAATCTAAACCGGCTTTTCTTTGTAAGAAAATGTAACTGGCCTTTATTTGTAAGAAAATAAAATCGGCCTTCCTGTGTAAGAAAATGTAACCGGCATTCCCTTGTATAAAAATGAAATCGGCTACCCCTTCATGTGAAATTGAGTTCAGTTTTACCCTTGCATGTGAAATCAAGATCAGTTTTACCCTTGCATGTGAGATCAAGTTCGGTTCCTTTTGCATGTAAAATTAAGACCAGCCTGACATATTATTATGAAAGTTGAAACTGGCCTTATGATAAGACAAATAAGTTTTGACTCTAGCTTTGGGAGATAAGGTTCTCCGGCATACCTTAGGACCTTAAGGTGATAATCGAGGATAACTGAAGTGAGAGCCATCCTTGGGGCTTTGTACAAGGAGGTAATGATAGCCATCCTCAGGGCTTTGTACAAGGAGGAAGTGAGAGCCGTCCTCGGGGCTTTGTGCAAGGAGTAAGTGAGAGCCATCCTCAGGGCTTTGTATAAGGAGGTATTGCCGTGATTGTGAGGAGATGTGCACAATCTATCCTCAATTAAAGCCCCCCCTTCCGTTATGCAAGAAGCTAAAGTTATGATTTGCATTGTGTTATACCCAAATATTATTTGTTCTGACTTTCCGATTTGCTTTTGTTAGGCCAAATACTATGTGTATATATGATGCTTGATTTCCTGCATTAACCATCCTAAGTGTTTTGCATGATTCCGGCCAAATAATATTCTATATAAATATATCTGTAACTGTTGACAGCATAAATGTTTTATGAAAAATCTGCATGTACCTTGTTGAGCTTTGGCTCACTGTTTTCTGTTTTTCCCCCTCAGATAGAAATTTAGAATTTGTGCCTGATGAGACGGAGTGATCAAAGCTGACTTGAAGGATTCGTAAGGATTCAGGAGTACCTTTTTGAGGATTGCAGTAGAGAATCAATTAGTGTAATGAATTATTAGACTCCATAAACTTTTATAATTAGACATTTGTGCCTATTCAGAAACGAATGTTATGGAGTGAGTATGAATGTTTTTGTAAGATGTTAGATCGGCTTCCGCTATGCGTTTTATGATTAAAATATATGGCATCTGCGATTATTGTGTTGAGAATGGCGGAGTAAAAAAAAATCCGTTCCGCCACAGTCGCCTAGCTGACTTTCAACTAACACTAGACCAACTTTTGCTGAAAACTCATGCGATATTCAGTGATATTTGTTATTCGGCTGACTTTTGACTAACACTATGCTGACCTTTGCAAAACTATTGTACGACCATTAAGTGTCATTTGTTACTCGGATTATCCTTTAAAGACCCTCACCTGACCCTCACTTTATATTTTCTTTCTTCTCTTTTTTTATCTAATTTTTTTATGTGGCACACCTTATGTTAAAATTGCTATCAAAATCTCTTTTGTACCTCCTTCATTTTAAACCTAAAATTGTATCAGGGGTGACTTTATAGTAGTCATAGTGCACATGAGCTCTTTACATACAATAGGCATGATCCCCTTTTTAAACAATCCATGCATGTGCTCTTCATGTGTTCATTCCCCTAAAATTGACGTGCAAAAACAACTCAAAGCACATTTAGTGTACCTATTCTATCTAAAAAGTGTACAGTCATCTATCATGCACTCGTTAGGTGTTGTTCCCCCTTGTTCATTGGAAATGTCTTTCTCTTGATCACTCATTGCATGAATTTCACATGAAAATCCAATGAATTTCATCACATAATTTACATTCAAGCAATATTCACATGAACTTTGTGATAACCCGAGTTTCGAAATACGATAAAGAGGGTGAAATTGAATTAGTAATTATGAAGGATTAGGCTTAAAATGTGAGAAATTGAGTTCGAAAGTAGAAAGAGGAAGCTCAGCCTTGTAAGGTATCGGATTTCCAAAATATGGTAATTAAGTTAAAGTAGGTGAATTGTGGTAAAAAGGAATGGGAGGAATCAGATTGGAAAGCCCGAAGTTCTAGAATTGGTAAAATTGGGGATCGAAGTTATAAACCAAAAAATGTTATTATGTAAATAAGATTTCGGATTTTAAATTATGATAATCATGATTTATTAAAGTTATATAATCAAAATTAGGGTCTAAGGAAATGAGAAATTGGGTTAGAAGGGTCAAAATGGATATTGGATGGCAAAAATGCAACATTTTCGTGCTGACAGCCCGATGCATGCTTGACGTGCGCTCGACCTGTGCTCGATCACCGCTCAAGCACCAGTGAGTCACGATTTTGCACAAGGGACCACCCAAGGACCGCTTGAGGCAAGGCAGGGGTGGCGCATGATACGAGGAGGGCACTCGATGGGCGCTCAAGCGCCCCATCGAGCGTGATTTTGCAAAGTGGGAGAACTCAAGGACCGCTCGACGGGCGCTCTAGCACCTCTATGGATATAAAAAGGGGCACACATTTTCTCAGCCATTCTGCAACATCCAGCAGAGAACGGAGGGGGAGAAGAGGGAATGGGAAAGAGGAGAAGAGGAATCCGGCTATTTCGCTCCGATCCGGGTAAAAGTAACTGTAGATCATACTCAGGCAAGTGTACTCCGGACTTTATATACCATTTTTATAGTATTTTAATATATTTGAAACTGTATTTAGGCTCTAAAAGCATATTTCTCCATGTTCTGTATAAATAAAGTCTATTTTTGTAAATTAATTGGATAAATTTTATATTTACATGTATATACTGTAATATTTGGCTTCGATTTCAAGTAAAAGCACGTGTTTGGCATCCGTTTTATATCCGAAAGCTTGACCAAAACCCTAAATACAAAAATTAAGGATTTGGTGCTTTAAATTCATGGTTCTGCATGTTTATTGTAAATTGACCAGATAGATTTCATGTTTATGTATGTGTTTGGTATCTGTTTTATATCTTGAATATTTATTGAAGCCTAAGCATAAAAATGAAGGGATTTAATGTTTAAAATCTATAATTTTTTATATGTGATAGTTAATTTGTAAAAGAGTACTGTTAATGTTATGGTTTATAACTGAGAGATTTACACAGAACCGCACTATTAAGTTTTTGTAGATTTCTGGAGTATTTTGAAGGATTAATGGTGAAATTCTTATTGATTTCTGAAGCTTGATGAGTTATAAGCTAAGAAAATGAGAGAAAAATTATTTCTGATACTGTTAATTAGGACCCAATACTGATATACAGTCATATAAGGTTATCCGCCCTTCCTTAGGGTGTTAGTTTTAGAGGGTAGAATGCAGATGATCCACTATCCTTCAGAATGTATTTGTACATCATTCACTGACCTTCAGGAGGTATTTGTATATAATCCCGCCAGAAGGGATATCCCTGTACTGGTTACTAGCCTTGATTGTGTGCATAACAAAATCTATTCTCGATTATTCGTCCCCTCGGCTAATTGGGAATGTTATTTGGGTCCCTAGGATATTTAATTAGAGTTTTGTAATGAAAGCAAGTGAGATTTAGAATTATTTTATGAAATCGTTACCTGTTTAAATAGAATCATGCTTTACTCCTATTTTTCATGAACTACTTCTGTTCTTCTGATCTAATATTAACATAGTTTTTTACCCTAGCATATTTATATTATAATCTGAAAGCATGATTTTTGCTTCTCGAGAGCTGTTTATATGGAAATTATACTTCCCTCATGATTATTGCACATGTTTCTACTTATCTGTACATATGTTCTACAAGAAAGCATAGATAATGATTTCTGAAGCCTGTTCACATTGAATCATACTTTTCTTATGCTGTCTATATATGTTCCTATTCTTTGATAGTTTTTAAAACCATCTGTATATATGTTATATGTGAGATCATTATATTCTGTATATTTTAGTATCTTGTTGGGTTTTGACTCACTATTTTACTGTTTTTTTTATCTAGATAAGGATATAGAGAAGATACTAAAGAATCATGCCTTGCTAGAGATTAGCAGGGAAGATTCAAGAGCTTTGGTGAAGCCTCGAAGTAATCTTGAAGATTTAGAAATTCTAGCATTTTGCAAGTAAATGTCTAAACGGTGGACGAAATTATGTATTGATGATTATTACACGTTCTAAAATCTATTGGATTGGTAATTATGCTTTCGTAGGTTTTTATAGTCGTTTTCGCTATTCTGTTCTGAATATGTGTAGGTCCTAGACGGCATCTCTTATATATTTTCTGATTTAGTAGATAGGATTACATTTGATCCATGTAAGAAAATGATAAATCTGTGGTCCCGTAAATGTGTGTTGTAGAAAAATTATGGTCTAAATGGATAGTTGTGTGCATGTACTGATTTGTTATATAGGTTTTGTACAGGTTTATGTTTCTGTTTAGGCTAGTTTTAGGGGTGACTTTGTCCGTTTTTTTCTAGAACTTTAAGCGAGACTTGGGCTTCTATTCCTGTTTTGTAATGACAGAATTATTTAAGGACAAAAAAAATTTATTCTATCACAATTGGTATTAGAGAAAATGAGATACCTTAGGAATGATTTGAATAGTATGCGAAAGCTTAGGAAATGATCCCGACTAACAAAATAGGTAGGGATAGACATAGACTGATTAAGTTAGGTTAGAAAATCCTAAGTGTTCTAGCTTGCATAAGTTTGGATTGACTTGAGTTAAGACTTAGTAATTGAGCTGAATAATTAAATTGATTTACAGTGACCTTAGATCTAGGTTGATCGGTTTGGATTTTTGGCTTAAGTTTAGAGTAATCTGATCTAAGGTCAAGATGATTTAGGCTAGAAATGGACTAACGACTTAGTGACTAAGCTGAATCAAAGTAGGTTGAAGGTTCAGGTGGAACTATTTTGAGATAAGGTAACGTATTTTGGCTCATTTTGGTCTAGAATTAAGTTAAAAAAAAGTCAATGAATTGAGTTTGGGGTACTAAAGAAAGTAATCAAGGTTCTTGATTATCTAGATAAAGCTCAGCTAGCTAAGGTAAGGTAAGACTGATAGTGGGTTACTCATGTCACACCTCATCTTTTAGGATATTTTTGGGGGTAATTGATTTTAAAGGAACCCCTTATCTTTATGTAATGTTTTTGGGATAGCAGAAGATGAAGCTAGTTAATGATGATGAGGGAATAAGTTTATATGTGTTCCAAGATTTTGGAATGAAACCTGATGATGGCAATCCTTGAGGGGCAACCCTTGTCTGAAGGAATTATGAATTTCAATATCCGGTCTGGGTTTATGAATGAATTAACCATGATGGGATATTAAAATGATCTGGATGGCAAATTGCCACACTAGAACTAATAATTTTAAAAGAAATAATCTGAATTGTAATTAGGCTCACGTATCAGATAAGTTGTAAAGGAAGTAATGAAGCCAATATGCTGGTGTTTACAAGTTATGTAATGAGGTGTGTGCTATAGATGGCATATTAGGTCATACCTGGAGAATTACTAAGTGAATGAGGAAATTTGAGAAAATTATTAAAGAAAAGATTTGCCTATCTTATTTTCTGGAAGCCAAATAAGTTGCTGTTGAGGTTGTGTCGAGATCGGAAATGATATTGAGGATTCAAATAACATCGACGAGGATATTTGGTGAACTTTGAAATATTCAGAAGTTAATGATTTAATGATTGGGAGTTTCTATGATTGAGATATCCATAAGAAAGGTAAAGGGTGACCATGAACCGGATTAAAATATGAAAGGAAAATCCTTGTGATTTTGCTTGAGGATTGATTGAACGGTAAGGTCGTTGAATTTTAGTCAAATTTTTGTGAAAAATGAGTGGTCCGACTAGAATGAACAAATTTGTTTGACAATGAAATATTAAGTTTGTTAATGTTGAAGTTTTGTTGGTAACTGAAAATTGTGATAAGTAGTTAGATGAGTATTCGACTGGAAGAAGGAATATTTAGTCCATTTTGTCTATAAAATGAATAAGTGGACTGATAATCTGAAAATTGATTTTTGGGTAATGTGAATCCTTTTGGAGTTGGAATGGTATTCAAAGATGTTGACGTAAATTATAATTTAGAAGATATAGTACCTTGTAATTAGGTTGTGCATTCTGAGTAAGAGATAAGGCCAATCGAATCAAGGATATGTGCTAAGCCGACTTAGAAAATTGGACTGACCTGTGAAAGCTTTGAGGGTATGTATTTAGAGGAATAGAATCCAGCTGGTTTGTTTTAATGGGTGATTCGGAGACGGATCAAACTGGCATTAGTCTCTAAGGATTTGGGTAAGATTGAAAGAGCATCGGTTAGGTGCTATTGAGGAAGCCTTAGAGCCTCCAGAAAGTAGGATTTAGCTAATGGACTAAGAAGTTGGCATAGATGGTAATGCCTTTAAGAAAGATTTGGATTATGTCATCCTACATCAATAAATAATCATCCATAAGCAAAGTGGGGGAGATGTTCGTGAGGTGAAATTACTGTACCTGTAATAAAAATTTCATGATGAGATTATTTAGAGATAATTCTTTAAAAGAAATTAAAGGCTTGTGAACCTAAAAGTTGAAGGCCGTAATAGGTAGATCTTAGTATGATTCGGGGAGAGTGACTATTGAGATCGATGGCCGATATTAGAAATTTTCATTTGGGAATATGTGGAATTGTTTCGAAGATAACTTTGAATCTAATAATTTAAAGGATTAAAAGTAGTTATGTTATGACAGAAAGGTAACTTTAGGAGATCATGAGCGAAGCAATTTGTTTAAGGATTATAATGATAGACTCTGATATTATTAAGAAAAACTCTAGAATTATGATTTCCCACATCGCTTGTGGAACGATGTCCTTGGGTTAAATGGGAAAAGAAATCCCTAGTTAGAGTTACTATTCCATGATTCAAGTTTAATCAATGGAAGTTTCTGTTTGAGAACCTATGAGTATTACCTTGGGAGATAGCTTTGCCTAATAAATTAGGGATCTGAATGGTTATATTCTAAGGAAAATTGACTTTAGAAATGGTGAGTGGATAAGCTTGCCTACGGATTATGCAGATGGGTTTCGATGGGCAATAGTACCGACAATGAATGCTAAAGGTTTATAAATTCGATATGCTTTGGTGCCTTAAAGAACATGAGAAAGGAAATTATGGGTAGACTTATTTGCTTGGGGGAAATGGAATGCCACATTTCTAAGTTGGGGAAAGCGAAATCGTATTTGAAATGTGGAAGATATGAAGTTGGAAATAGGAAGCCTTTGTGGTTCCATATTAGAACAACCCACTAATCATGATTATGGAGGATTATGGAGGACGTGTTCAGGATGAATCAATGGGCTTATTGGTATGCCAACAAGATCTGAAATCGCTCGGTGCAGAAGCTTTGAGATTCTGAGGTTGTAAATTGTTAAGGTCTTGAAATTTTAGATAATAAATTAAAAATGTATTGAAATCATGATTACTGTTTTAGCTAGGACTCTTGTTTTGTGGTGAATTGAGAATATGTGAAGATTAATTTTGGTGTTATGGCTATCTAAAAATCAATTTTGATCAAAGTTACTGTATAAATTAGTTGTTCGAATTTGAATATATGTTTGATGGAAATGTCGATTTGAGGACATGCCAAAGAAATAAAGAAAATGTAAAGTATCCTGCTTTTGAAGTTTAATTGTGGCCTGAAATTTAGGTTGGGATTTTGGCTAAGCTTGGTAAAAGAATTAGAGTTCAGAAGAAATGTTCGATCTCGAAATCTTGCTTGAAGGAAGTAAGGAATTTTGCTTGCTTAAGGTTTAGAACCAGGACGGGAAAATAGTTAAGGAATTGAACTTGCTTGTAGATTTGATGAATTTAGATGAGTATAAAGCGAGTCAGGTACTAAAGATTGAGAACAATTTGGAGATTTTAGGTCTTCTAGAATAACCATTTTGATTTAGAAATAAATTAAAAATATTAAGAAAGTTCCTTGATTTTGAAAATTCAAGGATCGTTAAATTTTGAGGACGAAATTTCTATAAGTGGGGGAGAATGTGATAACCCGAGTTCTGAAATACGATAGTTATGGTGAAATTAAATTAGTAATTATCAAGGATTAGGTTTAAAATATGAAAAATTGAGTTCGAAAGTAGAAAGAGGAAATTCGGCCTTGTAAGGTATCAGATTTCCAAAATATAGTAATTGGGAGATAGTTAAGTTAAAATAGGTGAATTGTGGTAAAAAGGAATGGGAGGAATCGGATTGAAAAGCCCAAAGTTCCAAAATTGGTAAAATTAGGGATCGAAGTTACAAACCGAGAAATGTTATTACGTAAATAAGATTTCAGGTTTTAAATTATGATTTATTAAGGTTATATAATCAAAATTAGGGTCCAAGGATGTGAGAAATTGGGTTAGAAGGGTCAAAAAGGATCCCGGATGACGAAAATGCAACATTTCTATGTTGCAGGCTTGATACGTGCTTGACGTGCGCCCGACCTGCACTCGATCACCGCTCGAGCTCCAGTGAGGCACGATTTTGCACAAGGGACTGCCCAAGGACCACTCGAGGCAAGGCGGGGGTGGCGCATGATACGAGGGGGGTGCTCGATGGGCGCTCGAGCGCCCCATCGAGCGCAATTTTGCAAAAGGGGAGTGCTTGAGGACCACTCGACAGGTGTGACGAACCAGGTTATTTTCCTTAAATAACCTTTCGTCAATAAAACTTCATTAGTGTCCAGAGTTTTCTCTATGACTGGACAAAAGACTGATATACAACCTGGTTAAATAGGTTAAGCATACTTTACACAGGATCTCACAATTTGCCATCTTATTCATGGCTTCAATACAGTATTCTGGCCGTACTGTAATAGACCTAGAGAGATGCCATCTAATAACCTCAATCGTGAAATATCAAAACAAAGTGCGGAAGCATACTATAATACCATAAACTGGGGAAGCATAATAAAACCATAAAAAAACAACCATAAATCATACCTAACCCCGAGTGGCTGTTCATATCAAATTCGATATTCAAATCTTTGCTGCTCTTGTTTGTTTAATCTTGCCAAGCAATCCTTTCCTTGTTCTATCTAAATGCTTTCATCTGGAGGAAAAACAACAGATAGCAAGAGTGAGCTTATCGCTCAGCAAGTATAATCATACGTCACTGTCAAACTGTGAACATGATAATGGCAAGGGTTAACATGCATTTGAGGTATAGCGAGACAAGTAAGGGAAGGAACATTTAGCAGTATTGATTTGTCGTTTACCATGTCTTGGAACATGTAATTGTCGCTTTGAATCATGCTTTCTATTTTTACTTTCATCTTTGCGGACCAGGGCTAGTGGGTCGTACTAGCAAACGATGCGAGAGAACGAGGAAAGGATCATGATACTCCTCATGATCT
>JAODPA010112988.1:0-19250 GCA_025585075.1 Nepenthes mirabilis
TATTTTTGTAAAATTTTTATTCATATAAAATTTAAACCATAGAATTTTTTATGGGAAGACCATTGATTTCTCCATTGCGCGATGAATGGAGTGCCCCTCGTTCCCGGGCCTGGGTGTCAATCAGCATGGCTAATCAGGCCGAATGCCCAACTAGCTGGAACAAAGCCCAAGGCAGTGAAACTGGCCAGCAGAAGAGATAAAGAGAGAGGAGACGTACTCAATCCATATCTACTAGGAAGAGATGGAAAGGGTCTCGGCTCTATGATTGATGCAGATAAATTATTCGAAATTATCTTATCCATGGGCTTTCATATTCTCCGAATCTCACCCTTTTCTTCCTCTTCCAGAGCTGTTCTTGTCAACGCACCAAGCAAAACGTGTCTCTACCACGGCTTATTTCACCCACCGAGGAAATCTCAACTCACTTGTCTAAAGAAGTTTCAATCGAGGTCTTACTCATCAAAATCGAACGGTTGCGCCGTTTCCTCGACTGGGTTTGGTGGGTTTCTTCAGCAGATTAGGAGAAAATCGAGCGGAAGCGGCGGGGTTGTTGCCATGGCAGCTCCTGGTTCTGTTCAGAAATCAGAGGAAGAATGGCGTGCCATTCTCTCTTCTGAGCAGTTTCGGATTTTAAGGCAGAAAGGAACTGAGTATGATCTACCATAATACTTTTTACCGTTTTCATTTGTTTAATTTGCTTAGTATATGTATGATGTTGATTCCAGTGATTGTTTTTATGGCTTGATCGTTTGATTGTTGTCTGAATCATGTGTTAGTTGTTGGGTTTCAAATCCCCTATTTGAATCTGAGTGGAAATAATTGATGACATATAACAAATCAATAATAATCATAAATAATTAAAAATATAGTATTTTACTTAAAAAAACTCCTTTTAAAATGAGGGAAAAAAAATCGCGGGACTATATGTCCAAAATATCTACTATGCAATATGTTCGGTTACACAAACTCCAATAAATACAAGAGTACAAATATTTGTAATAAGTGTGCCCGAGTAATAAAGAGTATAAAATAAAAGACAAAAAAATACAATCGGTAAAATGTTCTTCTTGACTTAAAGATAATGTACCCAGGGTTGGTAAAAAATAGAACTCAATTCGAAACTTTATCGAACGAGCAAATCTTCCTCTTTTTTATTTTTTTTCTTTTCTCTTATTTTTCTCATTGTGCCAGTGTTCTAATCTTAGAAAATCACAAAATATAACGCTAAAAATTGTGTCAGAGCTTTTATATCATGAATAGTGCTCAAGTGCCCGTCAAATATGTATTGCACACAAACCCACTGTGTAATCGACGCTCGAGCGCTCCTCAAGTACACATTAGAGCTAAGCAATCTGGAAAATCTTGTTCGTGTGCCCCTCGGGCACTCCTTAGGTGGCCCAAATGTACCAATGTGTGCATGTATGCCTTTTAGGCATCCCTCGAATGCTCCTAATTTAGAATCGACGCACATGCATGAATTAGGCGCCTGTCCCGCGCCATTCAACAACTTTCTCCCGATCAATTTAACGTGCATGCGTCATCGTGCGTCTTCAAACAATACATTAAAATGGGTATGAGACTCACAAGAGAGTGACTCATAACCCAATAAACTTTCCTTCATGACCTTGTGAAGGCAATCACCATCCTGATTACAGTTTAACAAGCTTCAAGTTTTTTCCTTTGCACTACTTTGGTCATCATATCAGATTTATTCTCATCGATTTCAACCTTGTTAAGTATTAACAATTTTGAGTCAATGACATTCCTCACTTAATGATATCTCACATTAATATGTTTTGATTGTTACAAAGTAATACATATCGTTTTTGCTTAAATCCGAGTTCCTGGATGAACTTCTTCATCCATAGTATATCCTTACTTGCTTCCATCACTGCAATGAATTTTGTCTCGGTGGTACAAAGAGTAACACATTTTTGCAATTTGGATTGCCATGAAACAGCTCATTCTGTGAATATAACCAGATACCCTAAGGTAGACTTTCGATATTTAATATTACCTGCCATGTTTGCATCAGTATACCCAACCAAAAGCGGCTTTTTATTTCTAAAATATAGACATATCTTGGAAGCTTGTAATATCCCGGATCTTTGTTCGGATTAATTTAATATTAATTATAATTTTGGACAAATTGGACGTGATAAAATTTATTAAATATTGAAAAATCCTTGGAGGATATTTGGATCGGTTGGACTGGTGCCCGGGGTGCGCCGGTGTTGCCCAAATATCGTTTTGGATTTTGGATTAAAAGAAAATTAAAATGAAATATCTGTGAGGATTTTAATTTTGTTAAGGATATTTTGGTTTGTCACACCCGAATTTTGGGACTTGGTATTATTGGCTCTAAAATTTAATTGGGATTTTAGATTACAGAAATTATAATTAGTCCTTTAAATTGACCTGCTTGGTTCGGGTTCGTGACAAAGCTCCTTAGAGATATCTTAATATTTGTTTTGTAAAGAACGAGTTTGAATTTATTTTAATCATAATTAATTAAATTAAGATAATTAAAATTGAGGTTAAATAACGAAAAGAATTTGGGTTAAAAATGAATTTTGGACCGGGTTACTGTGAGTTGATGGATGCCTAACTAGCACCCAACGCGTGCATATGCATGGGATGGGTAGAGAGGTTGCGCCTGACGGACACTTGACTGAAACTCAAGCGCATTTTTCAGATTACTTGACTCAAGGCACATCCAAGTGACGCTCGAGTGCGCCTTCCAGTGTGCTTAGCGTTCAACACATGCATGAGTGGCGCTCGTGCACCACTTTGTTCAGCCGTGATGCCCGGCGCGCACGCTAGTAGCATTTGTGTGTCAAGTTTGTTATATAAATTATGTTCGACTGATTTTTGGTCATTTTCTATGCAATTTTGAGAGAGAAGGAGAAGAGAGAGAAAGATAGAGTGGAAGTTAGAGAAGGTAAATTAAAGTGATTTTAAGCAAGATTTTGGTGATGTGAAGTTAAGACAAGTGTGTTCCAAGCCGCTTTTCATCTGTTGCTGAATTCTTTCAATTTCTTGGAGTATTTATTGTTTCAAATGTTCATACATGTCATATTTTTGTAACTAGATCGTTTATGTTTCACTTGCATGTAAAATTCTTCTCATTTTTCTATAACATTGTATAAATTTATGTCTAACCTTATATACATTATATTATTCAATTGATTTCTGTAATCTTCTTTCATGTATGTGCTGAAATTTTAATTAAATGGCTCTTGTATGCTTTAAATTCGTATAGAATGTCATGCATATTTAAAAGTGTTCTTGCATGTTTAAATTTGTCTTGCATATTCCAAAAATTTCATAAATTTCTTCTGCATGTATACAATGTAAGAAAAAAGGTTGTTGAATGCTTTTGCAATTTATTTAAAATAGCTTATATATTATAAATTCCAGAATGTGGCTTTTATGTGCTTTAAAATTTGCATATTTAAGTTCTTGTACTAATTTATACAATACATGGTAAGAAATTGAAGAAATTTGAAGGAAAACTCTATAATTTGTTTAAGAATTGGGAATATTTTTTCTAAAATGAGAAAATATGAAGACTATATGAAATTGAGTAGAGTTTTCATTTATTTATATACCGGACTATTGTAAGAGAATCAGCGGGTGATATATTATGATATGCCTTAATATATTATAGTGGCAATCAAAATTATAAACCTATCATCCGTGGGAAAAAATGGCGTTCGGCCCCATTTATAAAGTAATATGTATGACGGCCCACTTACGGATTTTGAATAGTAGTGTAAAACTTTTAATTGTGTGAAAACAAATATAACTCGGGCGTCGATTATCCGCTCCTTAATCGGCGAGACTCTATTGGCCTTTGGTCCATAAGAAAATATGTATGAACAAAATTTGTATGGCATGTTTGAATTAAGGAATTCAAAAGAAAACTTTTAAAATTATGTATATTTGACATAAAAATTTACGGTATTGTATCTGAATTTGATTTATTGTTCCTTTCTATTTGATTTAACGAAACTTGTATATTTAATTATAAAATTTATATGCCTTGTTGAGTTTTCGGCCAATTCTTGTTTTTATTTTTTGCTAACCCCTTCCAAATTAGCGACTTGAATCACTTGCAGGTGAAAATCATGAAGGAAAAATTGTTCGAAGAGACTAGGATTAGAATTATGGAATATTTGATGTTGTATTTTAGTTTTCGAACAGTAACTTGTTATATTTATGTTATTTCAGACACTGGTTTATAATTAATGAAATTATTGCTGGTTTGTCCAGTAGCAGTCATTGTGGATGTTATTTATCCAAATTTTGTTTAAGACATATTTCGTTATGTAAAATTCAGTGTCATGGTATAGTTGGTGTGTCGGTGTTATTTATGGGTGTAACATATTTTGGGTCATGTGATTTAGTTGGTTATTATTTATATTTTTGGGTCGGTTGTGATAATCAACTTATAGTTCACATTCATCGTTATTTGGATTATAATTATTGTTAATGGGATGATTACACTAATTATTATTCGGGTTTAATACGGGGATGTGACAATGTAAAGTGGTATTAGAGAGGCAGTAAGGAGATTGTCTTATTCAGTTTTAGGATCTAGTTTGGTTAAATATTTTATGATAGGATTGAAAATGTCATCCTAACAAGGAGGTGTTGGATCCAATTCTTGCCCCGACCGAAAAAGAATAATATTTGTCCATCATGGCCAGGATGGCTAATGTGATGGAGTCCATGGCCCAAGGATCTATAAACTCAGATCCAGCGATTGTTAATCTAGCAACAACTACATACAATTGGTTCATCAATGAAAGGGTGCCAGAATTCATGGGTAACCCTGACCCTACTAAAGTTGAGATTTGGATTTGATGGATTAAGAAGGTTTTTGTAGTTATTTGCTGTCCGAAGGAGGACAAGGTTATTTTTGCCTCATATAAGTTAGAAGGAGAAGCTGGTCATTGTTGGTCTATGAAAAAGCGAGCTATGGGATTGAAGAATGAATAAATTTCTTGGGAGATATTCGTAGAAACCTTCATGGAGAAGTACTTCCCGACAAGTTTGAGAAAATAGGAGGATAAATTTGCTCATTTGAGGCAAGAAAATCGAACAGTGGCAGAATATGATGCTAAGTTCACAGAGCTATCCCGTTATGCCCCTCACATTGTCCATGACGAGGGGAGAGTAAGAAAATTTCTACAATGATTAAATCATATTATACGAAAGCAGCTTGTGATGTTGAAGCTGAGGACCTATGGAGAAATACTAGATCTAGCTCTCCTCTTCAAGCAAGAATTGGAAAGGGAAAGTTCTTGGAGAAGAGATTTGCCAGCCAACCGAGGAGGCCAAAGTTTGGGATTGGAATGATCTCATAAGAGGTCCAAGTCAATAGACAAGTGGAAGAAGGGAGTTGAACTCCAAGGTGCACCGGGCCCTCAACAAGCAAAGCCCGCATGGCCTCATTGCGGAAAATCCCATGGAGAAAGGCCATGCTGGTCTTGGGAGCATATTTCAATTGCGGCTAACCTGACCATGTGATCAAGGACTGTTTACATTCCTTGAGAGAAATAGTGAGGAAGCCAAGTGTATCGGAAAGAGCTTTTGCGATGATAGTCCAAGATGCGGATGTATCACCCACGGTGGTGGAAGGTAAACTCACCAATTTTAAAACTTCAGCATATGTGCTTTTGGATTCAGGGTCAGCACACTCATTCGTGTCTCTCTTATTTGTCTGTTATTTATTGTCACCCCCAAGGATTATGGATTTTTCATTAGTAGTGTCAACATTTACAAGATCTTCTTTAGTGACGGATATTGTGTACCTCAGGTATGTTGTTTGGATCAATGGGTTAGAATAAGTGGTAGATTTAATCTTGTTGGACATGCATGACTTTGATGTAATATTAGACATAGATTAGTTAGCTAGTTATCATGTTAGCATAAATTGTTTTTATAAAATGGTGTATTTTTCGATTTTAGGTTTGGAACCATTTTACTTTCAAGAAGTAGTACAAAAACAATCCCTGTATGTGTTTCATGCTTGTCATTTGGTGAGGAGTGAATGTCAAGCCTATTTGGCTTATGTAATTACAGTTAAGAGTCATAATGTTCTGACGAATGATATATCGGTGGTATATGAGTTTGAAGATATTTTTCCGAAAGATCTTTTGGGACTACCGCCGAATCGAGAAATTAAATTTGAAATTGAGACTATGCCTGGAATGGTGCTTATATCACAATTGGGAGTCATAATGTTCTGGTAAAGGATATACCGGTGGTATGTGAGTTTGAAGATATTTTTCCAAAAGATCTTTTGGGACTATCGCCAAACCGAGAAATTGAATTCAAAATTGTGACCATGCCTGGAACGCCTCCTCTATCGAAGGCCCCTTATAGAATGGCACCATCAGAACTTAAGAATTGAAGCAACAATTGTAAGAGCTGCTGGAGAAGGGTTTCATCTGGCAAGTGTGTCCCCATGGGGTTCTTTGGTATTGTTCATAAAGAAGAATGATGGGTCCATATGATTGTGCATAGATTATCGGGAGCTAAACATGATCACTATTAATAACAAGTACCCGTTGTCAAGAATTGATGACTAGTTTAACCTGTTGCAAGGGGCTCAAGTATTTTTAAATATTGATCTTCGTTTTGGTTATCATCTATCGAGGATTAAGAAGGAAAATGTGGCAAAGATGGCTTTTCGAACAAGGGATGGGTATTACGAGTTTTTAGTTATGTCTTTAGGGTTGACTAACGCCCATACAACTTTTATAGACTTGATAAACCGAGTGTTTTAACCCTATCTTGACAAATTCGTGGTGGTATTTATTGATGATTTTTTAATATATTCAAGGAGTTGCAAAGAGCACGAGATACATTTGAGGGTAGCTCTCCAGACACTTCGGGAGAGGAACTTATTTGCCTAGTTGAAGAAATGCGAGTTTTGGCTTGAAGAAGTTATATGTTTGGGTCATGTCATTTTAAAAAGAGGTATTTCGATCAATCCCAAGAAAGTGAAGCTATAACTAATTGGAGCTGGTTGACTACGGTGATGAAAGTTAGAAGCTTTTTGGGAATTGCGGGTTATTATTGAAGATTTATGGAGAATTTTTCCAGAATTACTGTTCTACTAACCTGATTGATACAAAAGGAAGTCAAATTCAATTGGATAGAGAATTATGAAAGGAGTTTCCAGGAACTAAAGGACTGTTTGACAATAGCTCCAATTTTGACGATTCCCGAAGGATCCGAAGGACTCGTGGTCTATTCTGATGCGTCTAAGACTGGAGCAAGGTGTGTCTTGATGCATCATAGAAAAATGATTGCGTATGGATCGAGACAATTGAAGACACGCGAAAAAAATTATTCGACTCGTGATCTCCGCACTACAAATTTGGAAGCATTATCTTTACGGAGAGAAATATTTGGTATATTCCGAGTATAAAAGTCTTAAGTATCTATTTTTTCAAAGGAATAGAACATGAGATAGAGAAGATGAATGGACTTTTTGAAGGATTATGATTGTGAAAATTAGTACCAACTGGGAAAGGCCAATATTGTAGTGGAAGCTTTGAGTCATCGAACAACAAACTTAATGGCCTATTTGAAGATTAAGGAGATGGAAATTCTGGATTATACAGCAATGTGATATTAAAAGGCATTCTCAAAGTACATGAATGACATTATCTTATTTTCAAGTACAATCGAAAATTTTGGAAAGAATTAAGGGAGTTTAAATGGATGATCCATTTTTGGTGGATATTGTCGGTGATTTGAATAAGGAATCAAGAGCAAATTTTAGCATACGGGCTAATGGAATTTAAGTTTTGGGAATGGATATGTGTGCCGTATATTGGATAATTGAAAGAAAAAAATCATGAATGAGGCTTATTGATTAAAGTACACTATCCATCCCGGATTAACAAAATATATCAGGATTGGAAGAAATAGCGGTACATTTTGGTGGCGGAACATGAAAAGAGAAATAGCAGCCTATTTGGGCAGATGTTTGATGTGTCAAAATTAAAGGCCAAATACAAGATGCCACCTAACCTACTACAACCTATGCCAACTCCCAGTTAGAAATGGGAGGACATTACAATGGATTTTGTAATTGGTTTGCCAAGGACATCAGGGAATCATGGTGAGGTTTGGGTGATTGTAGATTAGCTCACTAAGTCGGCTCACTTCATAACCATTCGGATGACGTTTTCTAAAGAACGGTTGGCAAGACTATATATTAATGAGGTGGTTATATTGCATGGAATACTAGTCTCAATTATATCAGATCGAGACCCAATGTTTGTCTCAAAATTTTGAGAAAGTTTGTATCAAAAGTTGGGGACCAATCTGAAATTCAGCATAGCATATCATCCTTAAATGGATGGACAATTGGAATAAACGATTCAAATTATGGATGACATGTTGAGAATTTCGATTCTGAAAATGTAAGGAACTTGAGACAACTCTCTATTATTGGCTGAATTTGCATATAATAATAGCTACCAAGCGAGTGTCGGTATGACCCCATTTAAGGCTTTCGATGGAAGGAAGTGTCGTTTCCTAATTCATTGGAATGAGACAGAAGATAGAAGACTTTTGGGACCCGAAGTTATTTAAGAGACGTTTGAGAAGATTCGTTTGATCCATGAACGGTTGAAAGTTGCTCAAAGTCGATAGAGGAGTTATGCAGATCGAAGAAGATCGGAGCTGAGTTTTAATGTTGGAAACCATATATTTTTAAAGATATCTCCGTCGAAGGAAATTTCTAGATTTTGGATTAAATAAAATTGAAATCAAGGTTTATTGGATCATTCGAAATTGTAGAGAAAATCAAAGAAGTAGTTTACAGATTTACTCTACCTCCGAATTTAGGGGATGTCCATAATGTGTTCCACGTGTTAATGCTTTGGAAATATGTCAATGACCTATCGCATATTATTGAATATGAACCGTTGAGAATAAATGAAGATTTGACGTACATTGAGGAACCGATTCAGATTTTGAGAAGAAGAGATCAAGTGTTTTGGACGAAGGTAACTCTGCTGGTCAAGGTCTTGTGGAGAAACCACTCGTATGAAGAAGCGACGTGAGAAAGAGAAGATAAGATCTAGGAGAGATACTCGTATTTGTTTCTTCGATAAGGTATGTTAAATCTTAAGGACGAAATTTTTATAATAAGAGGAGAAATTGAAATAATGAGTTCGAAGTTTATTTTAATCATGATTAATTAAGTTGAGATAATTAAAGTTGAAGTCAAAGGATGAAGAAAATTGGGTCAAAAGTCAATTATGGGCCGGGTTACTATGAGTTGATGGATGTTTGACCAGCATTCAACGCGCGCACATGCGTGGGATGGGTAAAGAGGCTGCACCTGATGGATGCTTAATTGGAGCTCAAACGCATTTTTCAAATTACTCGTGCTCGATGCATACCCGAGAAACACTCAAGTGCGCTTTCCAGTGTGCTCAGCGCTCGATGCACGCTCGAGTAGCGCTCGTGCACCACTTTATTTGGCTGTGGTGCCTAACGCGCGCCCAACAAGCACTCGTTTCTCCTATATAAGTCGTGTTTAATTAATTTTCAGTCATTTTCTACCGGATTTTGAGATAAGAGATAGGAGAAGTGGAGAAGAGAGAAAAAGAGAAAGAAGCTAGAAAAGGCAAATTAAAGTGATCTCAAGTAAGATTTTAGTAATTTGAATATAAGGCAAGTGCATTCCAAGCTGCTTTTCCTTTGTTAACCACTTCTTAGAGTATTTGTTATTCCAAATACTCATGCATGTTATATTTTCGTAACTAGATCGTTTATGTTTCACATGATATACTACTCTTCTCATCTTTCTTCACTATTGTATAAAATTCATGTCTAAATTCATGTACATTATATTATTTAATTGATTTTTGTAATTTTTTTTCATGCATGTGCTGAAATTTTGACTAAATGATGCATGATTCAAATTCGTATAAAATGTCCTGCAT
This sequence comes from Nepenthes mirabilis, assembly GCA_025585075.1. Taxonomy (NCBI): domain Eukaryota; kingdom Viridiplantae; phylum Streptophyta; class Magnoliopsida; order Caryophyllales; family Nepenthaceae; genus Nepenthes; species Nepenthes mirabilis. The sequence continues at coordinate 9,981 of JAODPA010112988.1, forward strand.
GTTGAAAGGTATTCCTGCATGTTTAAATTTATCTTGTATGTTCCAAAAATTTCTTAAATTTCTTCTTCATGTATATAATGTAAGAAAAAGGTTGCTGAATGTTTTTGCAATTTGTTTAAAATAGCTTATATGCTTTAAATTCCAAAAATATGGCTTTTATGTGCTTTAAAATTTGCATATTTAAGTTCCTGCACTAATTTTATACAATGCATGGTAAGAAATCGAAGAAATTTGAAAGAAAACTCTACAATTTGTTAAAGAATTAAGAATATTTCCTCTATAATAAAAAAGATATAATGATTGTATGAAATTGAGTAGAGTTTTCATTTGTTTATATATTGGACCATTGTAAAAGAATCAGTGGGTGGTATATTATGACATGCCTCAGTATATTACAGTAGTGATCGAGGTTCAAACTTATCATCTGCGTGTAAAAGCGGCGCTCGGCCCCATTTACAGGTTATATATGACATCCCACTTACAGGTCTTGAATAGTAGTGTAAAACCTTTGGTTGTGTGAAAACAATATAGCTCGGGTTTCGATTATTTGCTTCTTAGTCGGTAAGACCCTACTGGCCCTTGGTCCATAAGAGAATCATGTTTGAACAAAATTGGTATAGCACGTTTGAATTAAGGAATTAAAAAAAAAATTTTAAAGTTGTGCATATTTGACATGAAAATTCGCAATATTGCATTTCAACTATATTCATTGTTCCTTTCGGTATGATTTAACAAAAATGGCATGTTTAATTATGAAATTTATATGCCTTATTGAGCTTTCAGCTCACACTTGTTTTTATTTTTCGCTAACCTCTCTAGATTAGCAGCTTGGATCACTTACAGGTAAGGATCATGAAGGAAGAATTGTTTGAAGAGACTAGGATTAAAATTATGGAATATTTGATGTTGTATTTTAGTTTCTGAATAGTAGCTTATTGTGTTTACATTATTTCGGACAATCGTTTATGATCATAAAGTAGTTGTTGTTTTGTCCAATAGCGGTCATTACAGATGTAATTTACTCTGATTCTATTTAAGATATATCTCTTTACGTAAAATTCAACATCATGGTATTGTTGGTGTTTTGGTGTCACTTATGGGGGTGATATATTTTGGGTCCTGTGATTTGGTTGATTATTATATATATTTTTGGATTGGTTGAGATAATCGACTTGCAGTTCACATCCATCGTTATTTGGATTATAATTATTGTTAATGGAATAATTACACTAATTATTATTCGGGTTTGGTATAGCGACGTGATACATTTCACCGCGAACCAATGTTCTTTCCTGAGATTTGAAAGAAATTGGGTAACTATTCTAACCGCATGAGCAATATTCGGTCTCATACACGCCATTGCATATATTAAACTGCCCACAGCCAAAGAATGAGAGATACTTCTCATGCTTGCCTTTTCATCATCCGTAGAGGGGCATTGCTAGTTGCTCAACTTGAAGTGATTGGCCAACAAGGTACTTACCTGGTTGGACTTCACCATATTAAAATGTTGAAGCACCTTCTCAACGTAACTCTCTTTGGATATCTATAATTTCTTTGCTTTGGTTACGAAATATTCTTATGCCAAAAATTTGCTTCACCGGTTCCAAATCTTTCATAGTAAAGGATTTTCCAAGTTGCTGCTTCAAATTAGTAATCTAGGAAGCATTTCGTCTAACAGTAAGGATATCATTCATATAGAGTAGAAAAATAACAAAGTCGTCTTTTGAAAATCTTTGAACAAAGACACAATGGTCTGAAATAGTCTTTCGGTAGTCTTGACTAACTATAATAAATTTAAACTTATTGTACCACTGTCTTAGGGCTTACTTTAGCTCATAGAGGCATTTCTTTAGACGGCATACTAAACGTCCTTCCCCTCAATTCGGAATCCTTCCGACTGCTCTATGTAGTTCTCTTCCTCAAGGTCACTGTGAAGAAAAGCCATCCGCACATTCAGTTGTTCAACTTCTAAATCAAATATCGCAGCCTATTCAAGAACTACCTTGTTTGAAGACATTTTCACAATTGGAGTGAAAATTTTCTAAAAATTGATATCCTTCCACTCATTAAACCTCTTCACGACCAACCTCGCTTTATACCTAGTTGTGGGTTGTTCTCATCAATTTTTAAACAGAAGACTCACTTGTTCTTCAAAACTTATTTGCCTTTAGTCAACTTGATTAGCTCGAATGTGTGGTTCTCTTGCAACACCTTCATTTCTTCTTGCATAACTTTCATCCACTCCAATTTATACTCATCCTTCATTGTTTCATTAAGGCTTTTGGGTTCTCCGCCATTAGTAAACAATACATACTTATTGGCCGATAGGCAAGATAGGGCTTTCGATTTCTTGTGGATCGTTAGAGTGGAATGGTCTTGACAAGTCCAAAATCATCAATGAGGGACAATGTCATCCAAATTTGCATCGTCTACTCTATCGAGCATAGGAATCTCATGAATTTCTTCTTCAACATCATCTCGATCACCATCTTCAGCATAATTCAACACCAGTGTCAAGGATTTAGGATTTATATTGCGCACCTGGTTAGTGTCATTGCTGGAAATGACTTTCTCCATTTTGTCGATATTTTCAATAGTCTCGATGTCAACAAACACCATATCTCTCGATTGGACAATTTTCTTCTCTATCAGATCATAAAACTGATAGCCCAACTCATCTTTTCTGTAACCGAGAAAGATGCACTATCTCATTTTCGATTCCAGCTTGGACATCTCATTATTTGGGATATGGGCAAAAAACTTGTACCCAAATACATGTAGATGCTCATAGGAAACCTTCTTTCCAGACCATACATTTTCCAGTACTTCTCCATTTAGTGGGCTGCTTTGTGATAGGTTAATTACGTGAGTCACGCAATTCAAGGCTTCCCCTTAAAATGAACCGGGGAGCTTTGCCTCCGAGAGCATACAACGAACTCTCTTGGTTAATGTCCTATTCATACTTTCAGCCACGCCATTCAGTTGCGGTGTTTTCTATGGAGCTTTTTGATATCAAATTCCGCAGGCCCGACAATATACATCAAATGCTTCAATAAATTCTCCTCTTTTATCACTTCGGATACACTTCAGCTTCTTCTCCCGTTTTTCTCTCCACTAGGCACGAAATTATTTGAAGACGTTAAGGGCTTGATCATTCGACTTTAACGGATATATCCACAATTTTCTCTAACAATCATCAACAAAGGTAATGAAGTAGAATGCTTGTCTGAGTTTTTTCACTTTAAGAGGGTCACATATGTTGGTACGAACCAATTTAAAAAGATCTATCTTTCTCGTGGATGACTTTCCATGGAATGAAACCCTCCATCGTTTCCCCACCATACAATGAGAATAGGTCTTCAATTTTGCTTCTCTCACGCGCCAAAGGAGTTCTTCTTTGCTAAATAATTCAGCTCCTTTTCACTCATGTAGCTTAGATGTTGATGCCACAAGTTTGAAGACTCCTCACTTATATCACAGTCGATAATCCGGGACATACCTTCATTTCCCATCTTCAACACTTCAAAATCACTGAGATTGTAAAATGTTATGAATTCCCTTCTTGACGTGACATGGATTGAAGTGCCACTATCGACCACCCAGTTTGTTTCATGGTCCGCCAAATTGACCACTTCCTCTTCTTTGCAAACTAACAGTAGAACAAGTTTGGTAACAATTAAAACTCTCTCATCATCTCAGGTCTTCTCAACCTTCTCATTTCCATCAGCATTTGTAATAACACTTCTTGATATGTCCCTTTTTTCCACAATAGTGGCATTCGAGGTTTTGATACCTCGATTGTGACTTATTTTGACTCTTTTCATCAAATTTTGGGCTACGCTATTTATTTCTTTCACGTGTTTCAGTGACCAGCACTTTAGAGTGCGAGGAAGAAGAACCTTGTGGGTATTGTCTCATCTTCTCATTTAGCATAGCTCCTTTTTCTATCTCCAAAGTATCATCTCATTTGAAGCGGTGTTGGCGATGGTAATCTGCATCACCTCCCATGAATCCGGCAAAGTGGTCAACAACTAAAAGCTTAGCAACTCGTCATCAAACTTGATGCCCATGCCACTCAATTGGTCAACACATCCCTGGAACTCATTCAAGTGGTTGGCTATGGACGTATCCTCTTTGTATGCATCAATTTCATCAAATAATACAATTTATTGTTATTGGTCTTTGAGGTATAAAGCATTTTGAGTTTCTCCCACAATATTTTCGCATGTATTTCATTACAAATATGATTATATATATTATCGTCAACAAATTATTGAATATAGTTACAAACTTATTCATATTCAAAAGCTCATTTCTCCTCGGACTTTGACTTAGGCTTTTGAGTAACAAACACGAGAAAATACATTATTTTAAAAAACAACAAATCTTTTGTCTTGCTTCTCTATATATTATAGTTTAAGCCATTCAAGCAAATCATTTTATTTCCATGCTCAATTTATTCAAACAAGCTTTAACACATGATAACAACAACCGTGTCTCTAATACCACTTGTTAGATTTTAAACCCCTTGTTTGAACCGAGTGAAAATAATTAATAATACTCAACAAACTAATAATGATCACAAATAATGAAGAATACAAGATTTTACGTGAAAAATCCCTTTTTAAATGAAGGAAAAAATCACGAAACTATACGTCTAAAATTTCCATTATGTGATATGTTCGGTTACTTAAACCCCAACAAATAAAAGAGTACAAATCCTTATAACAAGTGAGCCGAAGTAATAAAGAGTATAAGACAAAAGAAAAGAAATACAACTGATAAAATATTCTTATTGACTTCAAGAATAAAATATCCAATGTTGCTAGATAATGAAGCTTGATTCAAAATTTAATTGGACAAGTTAATCTTCCTCTTCTCCTTTTTTATCATTGTGCCAGCGCTAAAATATCAGAAAAATTGCAAAGTGTAACCACAAAAATCACATTAGGGATTTTATATCATCAGTAGTGCTCGAGTGCCCGTCAGGCACGCATGTGTAATCGGCACTTAAGCTCTCATCGAGCACATATCAGGCACTGAGTAATTTGGACAAATCCTACTTGTGTGCCCCTCGGGCACTTCTCAAGTGGCCCCAATATGCTAATGCATACATGTACACCTCTCAAGCACCCCTGAGCGCCTCTGATATAAAATCAACGCACATGTGTGAATTAGGTGCCCATTGCACGCTACTCAACAACTTTCTCCTGATCAATTTCACGCACATGCATCATCGTATGTTTCATTGAACAATACATCAAAATGGATATCGGTTGAAGTTAATTAGTTATTAATTTTGTCTCAAGCTTCAAATTAAATCGAATTTCACAATTCGAAATCCTATTTTCCCACAATAATTTTTTGAGGTTCTTGTGTTCTAAAGCAAGCACAATATTTCCAAGTTGGTATCTGCCCTTTGAAAGAAAGGAAAAGAAAAGATGAGTGAGATCTAATGGGTCTATAGTTATGGTGGTGATAAAAAATGATATTTGATAATTACCCAAAATATAGAGCAACATTAGGAATTTATATATTAAAAAGGGTGATTATATTAGTCATGGCATTAGTATATGGCACGGACACCACAAGAAATAAGAGGATTTGGGTTTGTATTAAATGAGCCGTGTTATTAATGGGTTGACACATTTCAAACACAATAATTACGTCGTGTTTCATGTTGACATGTTAATCTAAATATAACATGATATGATATGACTAATAAATAAGTCAAGTTGATCTGATTATAAACTAAAACAGTTAGAACTAATTTGTCCATCCAAAATTTATGATTTTTTTAAATAATTAATATATCTTCAAGCGTGCCATATTATATTACGGATTAACATTATAAGTGTTTCTTATTGTATTAAAGTGTACTATCATGTAATTGGTTATGTATTATAAACGTGTCTTATCGTACTGTATTAACGTGTTTAATATATCTTGTTGGTATACGAATACAACATATTTATTAAACGAGTTATGCATGTCATATTGTGTTGTTCATTTAGTTGGTCGTGTTCGTGTTTGGTTTGTTGAAAAAATTAGTTATCCCACCTGATGAAGTATTGGTCCAATCCTTCTTAAATACTCATATTTGAGTTAGTCTTCTAAAGCTCCGTGCACTTGAATCGAGTTACGTATAAATAATTGATAATTGAACCTCATATGCATATGATATTTGGAAATAGTCTACCATCCATTAGAGGAGCACTCTTTTTTTGGCAGACACAAGCACAAAAGCAAGCTTCTAGACTGATCACATGTTTGCAAGGTGAGCAGGAAACGATACTTCAGTTAAAAAAGGCAGCCAATGCACAACTTTTTTGCTTTTAAGGTCATAATTGCTGGCCGTTGGTGTTTGGCGATTGGTGATACCACTGCAACCAACCACGTTTGCCAGTTGATGACCACCTAGAAATGTCACATTTGCTAGTTGTTAGCTGATCTGAATATCACCACTGTCAATGACTAATCATTGGTGACCAGAAAATATCATCACCTGCTGAACATATCACCGCTGTCAATGATCGGAAATATCATATATTGTTGATCGGTTTATCTGGTATTCCTAATCTTCTTATACACAGCAAATGTCCGAAAATAATTTGTGTGGGGAATTATTTTCTATAAATAACATTTTTCAGGAAGTCATTTTCTGTAGAAAACATTTTCCTGCAAACGAAGAGATCATCGGTAGTACATTGTACATGCAATTGTCATGTTCATGATTTATTATAGGAGGAGCTGAAGAAAGTCAATTTGCTTCAATTTCTGTTTAGTTTAATGAGATTTCATGGTTGTAAAATCAATCATGTGGAAAGGATCAATTACTTCCCATCTTGACGAGATATATCTACCGCAGACATCCTGGCACCGGAGAGTATGACAAATTTTTCGAAGCAGGGATTTACAACTGTGCTGGATGTGGAACTCCCCTCTATAAATCGACCACCAAATTCAACTCTGGCTGTGGCTGGCCAGCTTTTTATGAGGGTCTCCCGGGAGCCATCAATCGCACGGTGAGTGCCTTACTGTTATATTTTGAGCTAGAGATGACCAAAAAAACACTCAAACCTGGTATGTCCTGTTCGAATCGATCGAGTTTTACCTGCTTTGTCCAGGTTAGTGTAATATTTGAAATTCATAATTGGGTCTAGGTGTACTGTGCTCCAACCCAAATATCATATAATATGCACATATAAAATTTAGCAATGCATACTATAAAATAGATAAATATTAACTTAATCATAATATAAATTTAACCTTTATGTTTTATTTTGTTTGAGTTATGTAGATTATAGTTTTGGAGTAACACATGTATCATGAGTTGTTTGGCATTTGTAGGGCTGTGAAAAGTTCTGTTGCTTTAGGAGTTTAAGATTCAGAATATTTTTGTTCTAGTTATATTGTTAAATATACTGTTAAGGTTTTTTATGAGCTACAATGTGTTTGGATTATAAATGTGAAAATTTATTGGTAAATTGTATTGGTAACTTAATTGGCTAAATATTATACTGATATTATCAATTTTTTAAAATTTTTTTACTTGTTTGGATGTAACCTAAAGTATCGGGTTATTCTGCACCTCAAAGTATTCTGGGTTCAATTTGAGTTCACAGCATTGGGTTCGATTTGGGTTTGGCTGCCCCGACCTATTGCCATCTCTACTTTTATTTGATATATATATATTTTTTCTAGGCCATGTCATTTTACCAGGTTATTCAACATCACTTCAAAGTTTAATAAGCAATCGAAAGATTAATTATATACCTTGTTGTTAAAATAAAATAAGATGAGAATAAAATAATAATTGTTAAGGATAAAGAAGTAACTATTTATTCTCTCTATGTTTTGGTCAAATATATGAATGGCAATTCCCTTAGAACGACTATTCATTCCCTTGGTTATGCTGATGCTATCATCATCTCTTTTCAGCCTGACCCGGATGGAAGGAGGATCGAGATCACCTGTGCAGCCTGCGGTGGGCATCTTGGACATGTTTTCAAAGGCGAAGGGTTTCCGACACCCACAGATGAGCGGCATTGTGTCAACAGCATTTCAATTAAGTTTGTTCCTGGGAACTAACAGAACCCTTGGCTTTGATGCCTCTACTACTACTGGTTGATTGTAAGCTCCAAAGAAGATTTTTCTTTTTTCTTTTTCTTTTTTTAATAATTCAAAGTCCCTGAGGGGAAGAATTTGCACTGGTTTCTGTTTGTCTTGTCTTAGAACATAACTATTGATACTGTTTTTACTCTCTGCAAGTGCTTCAAATCTGCCTTGATGTATGATACTGAAGGACAGCTGATTGAACTATTGTCTAGTTTAACCTCAGAAGTGGACTATATGGAAGTATGTGAGACTAAATTAGCTTAAATAGTATTTTGTTTTTGTTTGGGAGAATGGCTCTAGCGCGGCGGAGGTTAGAATTATAGGAAAATTCTTGGAGCTTGGAGAGAGAGAGAGAGAGAGAGAGAGAAAGAGCGCTTGAGGGTTTGCTTAAACGTCTACAAGAGGTGATGTGAGTACTCAAGAAAGCATGCCCCTGGAGTATTTCGAGGGCCTTTTATAGCTCGGGAATCCTCTCAACCTCTCTTGGGTAGTAAGGCTGGCTGCCAATTGCCTGAAGAAGATTTTGCCAACCGACGAGGGGGTTGCTGGTGCCATCGATGGCAACCGTGATTGGTCGAAGAAATTCCTTCCTTCCCTATAGAGATGCTATACACGGCAAAAGTTGAGGTTCCCATTGTGGAAAATACGCTGAGTTGGAGGTTTCCTTTCTTGGGGAGATTGTAATCTAAAAAGATATTCGGGATCTTGATCGATTAAAGTATGTAGTTTTTCATGCGCGAGAATATGTCATAAGCCGTCCGGCTTGGGATATAGTCGATCTGGGCTGCATCCAGCGTATTAGAGGATCACTTTCGGTCAACAGAGGTGTCAACCATCCTCTAGCTAGTGGGCCATATTCCTTCTGGGTTGACCACCATTTTGAGTTGGCCCATTTCTACCGTCCCTATAAAAAATGATACATATCGAATGAGTTACTTTATATTTCAAGAGTGGTGAAGATTTCAGTTGAAGTAATGAATTTTAGATTGATAATATTTTAAATTGTTTGTAACAGGTCCCTATCTCAAAATATTAAAGTTAATTTATTTTTTAAATTGTAACTATTTTAATTTAGTTTTAGATTTAAACCTAAAAATTAGTTCTTTATTTTACCGGTTTAAACACAAATTAATATCGGGATATGAACTT
>JAODPA010112999.1:0-16548 GCA_025585075.1 Nepenthes mirabilis
TATGATTATAAAGAAAGTCGGGCAGCGCAGGAGAAAAAAGAATGTAATAAAGAATGGAAAGGAAAGTAAGGAAAGTGAGGGAAAAGGAGAGGAAAGGGGAAGTCGGCATGGGATCGCAGCTAAGTAATCCTCTCAGTGATTTCTTTCCATTATTTGAGAGATGCAGTGGTGTAAAGGAAAGGGAGGCGCACGTGAGCCGAACAGAGAAGCCGCTGCCGTCATCGGAAAAGAAACAATAAATTGAGACATGTAAACCCCTCATTTCTCTTTGTTGATGCCGATTTTGAGTTTTGGAGGAAATCGGTCGAGATTTTGGTGGAGAGAGAAGAAGGAGAAGAGGGGGTAGAGGCGTGAAGGAAGAGAAGAAGAGGAAGAAGAAGAGGAGGAGAAGAAAAAAGGAGAAATGCGTGGGTGAAGACAAAGAAAGAGCTTGGTGAAGGTGAGGTGGTGTTTACATGTACTGTTAGTTCACTGCTATCGCCGGAGTCACCACTGTTAGCCCCTACTGAAAGCCACTACAGAGTTGTTGCTGCTATGGTCAGTGCCGTTGTGCCGAGCTAGATTATCATCGGTCAAAGGAAAACCTGGCGTTTGGCAGAAAGGGGGAAGGGAAGAGAGAGACGGGCGCGCGCACAGTGGAGAAAGAAAAGCTCAGTTTGGGTACCTCAAAGATCATTTCTTCCAATCTGCTTGGTATAAGATCGAGACAAATATCCTCTTACTCTATCTCTAATTTATTTCAGTGTCTAATATATTTTGTATATATATTTTATATCAGTATGTTTATATAAAAATTGAATTGCTGAGAGTTGCGAGTCTAAATGTAGCTTGGTTAATGGGGTCAATGATATAATATAGTTGAGAGTTGCAAACCTAAAATGTAGTTAGGCTAATGGAGCCAATGATATGAGATGGTCGAAAACTACAGGCCTAAAATTTAGTCAGGTTAATGAGGCCAATGATATGAGATTGTCGAGAATTGCAGGCCTATAATGTAGCTGGACTAGTGGAGCCGATGAATTCAGATGGCTAATGGGGCTAATGAATTTAGATGGCTAATGGAGCCAATGAAATCAAATAGCTAATGGAGATGAAATCAGATAGATAATGGAGCAGATGCAATCTAATGGCTAATGAAGCTGATGAAGCCTAATGGCCTAGAGTTGCCAGCCAAAAACGCGGCCATTATGATGTACAGATTTAGATTTGGATTAGTATCTGCTATGAGTGTGCGGCGGTTTCAGTATATGTGGTAAAGTCTTAGAGCATGGTCTATTGTCTGCTTCGATATTGATTCTTTATTTGATTATACGTATAGTTTTATGCATTATTATGATGATACTTGTTGAACCTTTAACTCACGTTTTTTATTTTTTTCTCTTTAGAGTGAAAGATGTGGATCTGCTGCAAGAGTAGGGTAGGATTCAACATAACATTGCTTTCTCTTAGTAAGTATTTTATCCTTATGACTATTTAGAAGCAGGTCATGGTTATTTTTGTCTGGAAGGTGGTCTGATAAGGTCCTATGTGGATTTGATTTATCAGGTCTTATATATTTTGTTTATTATATCCGAATTTTTGGATTTCAATATTGTTTATTAAAATTATTTGAAATTTTTAAATGAATTAACAATAATTAATTAGACACACTAAATTTTGAGTTCGTGATGAATGCTATGCCAAACATAAGAGTTTCGCCAATCTTAAGACGTTTTTTTCATTATATTTGTTGTGGTTTTCCATGCCCAACCCGATTTTGACTTTTGGCTTATGGTTTATTTTATAAACGTCAAAATGTTTATATTTAGTGTCAGAGTCATGACAAACTATTAGAGTTTTTACCATTGGGTTATGAATCACATCTATATGGATTCATACCCATTGGATGCACTGATCGATGATATGGAGGATTATAATCTTTGTGTGACCTGCGCCAGAAGTGTAGATTCCCAAAGACCCACGACCGAGGCACACATGAGGGGCACCTCAGGCGTGGAATCCAAATTTGGCACACTTAAGGCGTGCCCGAGGGACACCTTAGGTGCCAATCGTAGAAGCATCGTACTCGAGACATGCTCGAGGTGTGCCCAAGGTGCCATTTTCAAAGGCTTCTATGCTCGAAGTATGACTGACAGGCGCTTGAACATGGGTCGCAGTATAAAAATGTGTCAACACATTGTAGGGCTAAACCACTTGCATTTTGAATGCCATTTGTGAGATAAAAAGAAGAGAAATAGAGAGAAGATAGAGAAGAGGAATATTTGAATATCCGGTTGAGTTTCAAATCGAGATTCAGTCTCTATTAACTTTGGATATGTCATTCTTGAAATTGAAAAGAACGTCTACCGATTTTATTTCTTTTCTTTCATCTTATATTCTCTATTATTCGTACTTATTTACGACAATGAGTTATATCCTTACGTTCTGTTTGAATTTGTGCAACCGAATAATTATTATATAGTGGATATTTTAGATTTATAATCCTGTGTTTTTTCTCCCTCATTCTAAAGGGAGTTTTCACGTAAAATCGTGTCTTATTTCATTATTTGTGATTATTGATTACTTGTTGTGTATTATTAAATTTTTTTTATGATTCAATAAGCGGTTTGGGTTCTAACAAATGGTATTAGAGACATGGCTATTTATATTGTGTATTAAATCTTATTTGAATCAATGAAGGTCGAAAATAAGATGGTTTGTTTGAATGGCACAAATTATGGTATATGGTAGAGCAAAATGAAGGATTTGTTATTTGTAAAAATAATATATCATTTGGTATTTGTTATGCAAAAGTCAGAATCAAAAGCTAAGGACGAATGAGCTTTTAAGTATGAACAAGTTTGTAACTATATTCGACAATTTGTAAACAATAATACGTATAATCACATTTGAAATGAGATTAAATCAAAGATACTGTGGGAGAAGCTAGAGACACTCTATATTTTAAAAATTGGTAACAACAAATTATTTTACTTGTTGAAATTAATACAAGTGAGGTACAAGGAGGGCACGTCTATTGCCGATCACTTGAATAAGTTTTAAGGATGTGTGGACCAGATGAGTAGCATAGGTATCAAATTTGATGATAAGCTACTGGACTTATAGTCGTTGACTACTTCATCAGACTCTTGGGAGGTGATACAGATCACCATTACCAATACCGCTCTAAATGGTATGGTGATTCTAAAAATAACAAAGGGAGTCATGCTAAATAAGGAGATGAAATGTCAATTATAGAGATCTTCTTCACACTCCGAAATGCTAGTCTCTATGTTACCAGAAAGGAAATAAAAGGCGTGACCCTAAATTTGGTGAGAAGAGTCGAAACAAGTCTCGATCGAGATACCAGAACCTTGAATTTGTATAAAAAAGTGGATACATCAACAAATACTGTTACAAGTAGAAGCGTAAAAATGCTGATGGCAACGAGAAGAAAAAGGATAAGGCCTAAGTTGATAAGAGAGAGACAATTGTTACCAATGTTGACATTTAGCTGGTGTGTCAAGAAGATGAGGTGATCAATCTGGTGGATCTCAAGACTAATTGGGTGGTGGATAGCCGTGCCTTACTCCGTGTCACATCATGGAGAAAATTCTTCATATCTTACACTCCTAGTGATTTTGGAGTGTTGAAGATGGATAACAAACGAATTATTGGTGGTGGTGATATATGTCTCATCACCAACAATGGGACCAAATTATTGTTAAGAGATGTACGACATGTCATAGATATTCGGCTAAATCTTATTTCAGTCGGAAGCTCTGCTACGAAGGATTTTACAACATGTTTTGTGAAGGGGTGTGAAAGTTAATTAGAGGGTCTCGAGTAGCTATTTTGGGGGAAGAAAGTGTCTAACTTGTATGTATTGCAAGTTTCAATTATAGTTGGAAATGTGCATGTTGTTAGAGGTGAGGAGTATCGAGGTTTGTGGCATTGATGATTGAGTCACATGAGCGAGAAAGGGCTGAACAGTTTAGCTAAGAAGAACTTTCTTTCGGGTGTGAAGGAAGCTACATTGAAGACTTATTTTCATTGTAAGGCGGGGAAGTAACGGTGAGTTTTGTTCCAAGAAAACTCATCCACAAAGGAGGCCAATTTTCTTGTGTTAGTCCACATTGACATATGTGGCCCATTTAAGGTAAAGATATTCAGAGGAACACTATACTTCATGACATTCATCGATAATTGTTTAAGAAAATTATAGGTGTATCCGTTAAAGTCGAAAGATCAAACCCTTGATATCTTTGAACATTTTTATGCCTTTGTTGAGAGTCAAATAGGAAAGAAGTTAAATTACATTTGAAATGACGGCGGTGAGCACATCGAAGCATTTGATGTGCATTGTCAGTCTCATGAGATTCGTCACCAAATGACTTTACCAAAAACATCGCAACTGAATGGTGTGGCCAAATGGATGAATAAGACGTTGATTGAGTGAGTTCGCTATCTACTTTCAAAGGCGAAACTTCTCAGTTCATTTTGGGGGGAAGCTTTGAAGGACGTGCCTTATATTATCAACCTATCACCGAGTGGCCCACTGAACGAAAAAATACCAGAAAAGTATTATCCGAAAAGAAGATAGCGTACGACCACTTGCGTGTGTTCGGGTGCTAGGCCTTTATTTACATCCCGAAAGACAAGATGACTAAGTTAGAGTCAAAGATAGAGTAGTGCATCTTTCTCAACTATGACGAAGATGAGTTGAGATATCGGTTTTATGATCCGATTGAGAAAAAGTTTGTTCGATTGTGGAATGTAGTCTTCGTCGAGGAAAAGACAATTGAATATATCGGCAAAGAGGCGAAGGACTTTTCTAATAATGATAGTAGTCGGATTTGTGATACAAATCTTGAATCCTTAATACCGGTGTCAGTTCGTCATGAAGACGGTGATCAAGGCAATGCCGAGGAGGAAGAAGACTGTGAGACTTTGATACTCGATGGAAATAAAAATGATGTTGTTTCTCATGATGTTGTTGAGCCTACCGAGACCATTCCATTCTAAACATCTATGAGAGATCAAAGGCCCTCTATTTGTCTATCAGCTAATGAGTATGTTTTACTTACAGATAATAGAAGCCCAAAACTTTGAAGAAGTTATAAAGGATGTGTACAAAGCGGAGTGGATGGAAACCATACAAGATGAAATGAAATCACTATAATAAAATCACATGTTTGAGTTGACAAAGCTGCTAGAGGGAAAGCGAGCATTGAAGAATAAGTGGATATTCCACTTGAAGCTGATGAGAACAGCCCACAACCTGTCACATGCATGGTACAAATATGCAAGTTAAAAATAAAATTCACAATATAAAAATCCAATAAAATGCATCAATAATGATAAAAATCTAACCTGAGCTCGATAATCCATATATACACAAGACTCAATATAATACAACTCGTATAGGATCTCAACAGATACAATCCGGACAACATACATCATGACCTGCTATCTATAAGTCATAAAGGGAGATATCGAACAAAATAATACGATCCCTACCAAGGAACTCCTTGGATTTGTCAGCGGCAACGGAACCAGACACCTTCCGGTCTTCATGTTAATCTTCCCTCTCTAGCCACTTGAATTGCCGAATACGATCGAGTCTCCTTCTTCAACGCACCGACGTCTCCAACAAAGTAGAAGAAAGTGTTTAAATGGTCAAAAGAAAGTGAGGAGAAAACTTCTTAAAATATGAAGATTAATCTCGTAGCTTTTGGTTTTCTCAAAAGAAGCAATATCAATGGAGTATGAACAACTTTCTTCTCAAAATGGGGCACAAAAATAGTCTGTCAAGAGTCCTAGGGTTCCACAAATATAAGCCAAGTATTTATAGAGGGCTCAAATAACACATTCAAAAACATGCCCGTTGCATTGGTGCTCGAGCTCAGCTTGAGCGCGCGGCGGGTGCACGGAGGGTTTCCAGAGAAACCTTAAGTGCGCTTGAGTGCGGGGCGGCACACAGCGAGCGGGGACCATTCTGGATTTTAGGGTTGAGCGGGTAGCGAGCACACGGAGGGCGCGGGGTTTCGGATGGGCTCGAGCGACTGTAGAGTACACGGCAGGCGCGGTACCCCTGGAAGACGGAATGGATAGCAACAGAACCCATAACCCAACATCAATACAACAGTACATATGGTCACGGAATATGCCAATTAAACAAATGTTGCTAACAATCTTCCCCTTTGGCAATTCCGTGAAAAAACCCATAAAATAAATAAATATAAGTGAATCACGAGTTCAGACACTACCGAGATAGAACTCGTGTATATAAAAATCTACGCCTAGTGACAAAAAAATACAAAAAATGTAAAAGTCTACACTAGAACGGCTGTGTCGATGTGGGGACAGCTGCGTCAGTATAACAGAGTAGCCTGAGCAAGTAGGGTTAGTACCAACAATGCAGAATATAATATGATAGAATAAAGAGAACATCATGCAGTAATAGTAACAATAAAGAGATACAAGCAGTACTGAATTGTGACAGAAATAACATGGAACAGCTTGTAACAAATCTCCCCCTAACAGAAATAATAACATCTCCCCAACAAAATGAAACAGCACCCCAACATCTCCCCTAATCTCCCCCTATCAAAAGGAACCAAAGATCTCCTCCTTTTTGTCACGAATGGCAAAGGGGTAATGTAGCTCACTTTTCTTAACCCATACTTGTCTCACTGAATTCACCTTTGCATTCAATCTTTTTACTTATTCATTTAGTTGCTGAATGTGATCAACAAGTTTATTCAGTTGTAGCCCTGGTCTTGGGTTGTATGGAACATTCATGGTATAGCAGTGGGACCGAATATGCCTAACCTTTCCACACGCATGACAAGTTGGAAGAGACTTTGTGGGTTTGTTCATATCTTTCCACAAATGATGTGAGTTAAAGCTATTTTCCACACGTCGAGTCGGTTGCTTAGTGAGTTTGGAATTGTAAGCGTGTTGGTGTGGAATTTTCGTGGCGGGAATAAAAGTAGTTTTAGGTTTCACGTCATTTTGGACAATATTCGCAGCATACCCAAACCCATGTTTATTTTCACCAATTTTTCCTAACTCGAGCATATGATCTAATTTTGTGGACCCATTTAAGAAACATTTCAAATCTTTTCTAATAGCCTCAAGTTCAGATTCTAGAGTTGTGATCTGTGTAGTAAATGTAATTGTCAACTTCTCAATTTCTTGGATTTTAGTATCTAACTCGGATTGTTGAGTTAATTTTTTATGTTCCAAATCAATGACCTTACTATTTAAGGTTTTATTTTGTTTCTTTACTTTCAAGTATTTCCTAAACAGTTTGTCATATGCTTCTTAAAGGCCATCAAATTCAGCTTCTGACTCATCCACAGAGTCATCAGATTAATTAAAGTTTTCTACTAAATTGTCACACATTAAAGTCATAAAAGCCATGTACTTGACAGGGCCATCTTCAGAAGATTTTTCACCCTCTTCTTCTTCGTCATCACTTAAGGTCAAATTAACTTTAAAGGCTTGACCTTGTTGGCGTTTAAGGTTTGGGCATTCAGCCCAATAGTGGCCAAAGCCTTTACACTCATGACATTGAACTCCTTGAGTATTTTTCGATTTGAAGTCATTGAGTTCACGTCGGTCTTTCTTCTCAAATTGAGATGAACGTTTTAAATTCACATCAAGTTTGTTTGATAAAGATTTATTTTTCCTTAAAAACTTTTTGAAATTCTTAACAAATAAGAAAAAATGATCATCGCTACACGATTCTTCATCGGAATCCCGATTTTGCTCTTCGCTACTTGATTTTAGAGCAAGTGATTTATTTTTTCTTAACTGTGGCAATGTGTGCTCATAAATTTGTAGGGACCCTACAAGTTCTTCGATTTTTAATTTGTCTAAGTCTTTACTTTCTTCAATCGCAGTAACTTTTGGTCTAAATCGTTCAGGTAAAGATCGTAGAACTTTTCTAACAATTCTATTTTCTGGGATTCGTTCTCCTAAATTGAACGTGAAATTTACAATATCAATTAATTGCGCATAGAATTCATCAAATGTCTCGTCATCCTTCATTCGTATTTCTTTGAATGTAGTGGTGAGTATTTACAATTTTAAATTTTTAACTATTTTGATACCTTCATGAGTGATTTCTAGAATGTCCCACGCATCTTTAGAAGTTTTACACATAGAAATCTGTTTAAACTCATCAGGAGATACAGCTATAAAAATAGCATGTAACTCCTTACTATTCCAGTTACAAGCATCAAGTTCGTCTTTTGACCACAAAGATAAAACTTTTGATTCATCACCACTCTTGGGTGGAGTCCACCCAAGTTGGGTACTAGCGCATACACGCTCATCTAAGGATTTGAGGAAGGCTCTCATCCGGACCTTCCAATATGCATAATTGTTCCCATCAAAGAAGGGAGGTATGGAGAGCAATCCACTCGTATACATCTAGAACGGGGTCATGGATCGGGGTGAGGCTCTGATACCAATTGAAAAAGGACTTTTTATCCTAAATTGTGCAATCAAATTTTGACCCCAATAAAAATAGAGAAAGTAGTAAAAAGTAAATATCCAATACACGCAAAGAATATTTATTTCTAGATGTTAGAGATAAGGACAAGCATGCAAAATAAAAATGAGTATAAGTAATAATAAAAAGACACGATTTTTGGTGATGAAGGGAAAAATCGATACCCACGGTAATTGAGAAAAATCCTTGGGTTTCAACGGCCAGGGAAGCAATGCACTATGAAAATCAACTTACTCCCAGGTGGTAACGACTCGCTAACCTAGCCGACTTACTCCCGTCTCGTGATCCCTACCAAAGAACCCCTTGGATTTTCCCGCGGCAACGGAACCGGATACCTTCCAGTCTTCACGTCAATCTTCCCTCTTTAGTCACTTGAATTGTCGAACACGATCGAGTCTCTTTCTTCAACGCATCGACGTCTCCAACGAAGGTAGAAGGAAGTGTTTAAATGGTTAAGAGAAAGTGAGGAGAAAACTTCTTAGAACATGAAGATCAATCTCGTAGCTTTTAATTTTCTCAAGAGAAGCAATATCAATGGAGCATGAACGATTTTCTTATCAAAATGGGGCACGAAAATAGTCTGTCAAGAGTCCTATAGTTTCAAAAATATAAGCCAAGTATTTATAGATGGGTCAAATAACACATTAAAAAACATGCCCGTTGCATCGGCGCTCAAGCGCAGCTCGAGCTCGTGACGGGCACACGGAGGGTTTTCAGAGAAACCCTACGAGCGCGGGGCGGCGCATAACGAGTGGGGACCGTTCTGAATTTTGGGCTCGAGCACGGGAGCGGTGCACAGCGAGCGGGGACCATTCTAGATTTTAGGGTCGAGCAGGTAGCGAGCGCACGGAGGGCGCGGGGCTTCGGATGAGCTTGAGCGACTGTAGAGCACATGGCAGGCGCGGTATCCCTGGAAGACAAAACGGATAGCAACAAAACCCATAACCCGACATCGATACAATAGTACATATGGTCACGGAATATGCCAATTAGACAAATGTCACTAACATATCCGGAATCAAATTTTATAAATGATATTATAACATATCACATTGTGATCCGATGTCACATTATATAAGTCGTGACTATCATCACATCTATGAAGGACACATACCATCGTTTGGATCCAAATCTCATATGCATAAATCAAGAAAAATCAGAACGAAATCATATAAATTAAAATATATTTCGAGGCTTAACATATAATCATACATGCGAGACATTTCAATCACCCACCCGTGGGCTAAATCTGTGCATCTCAAATTATACTTCGATGTAAATCATGTAGAAACATAAAGTACGCATGAAATCAAAGAATCAAAGATATAAAAGACTAACTTGAAAATGGTTTACACATACTCTCGATTATTTTGATCTAATCCATCTGCAGTTTAGGCTAATAAGTTACGCTATGTATGTACTTTATTTTTTATAGATAAGGTTCCTCACTATATTTTGTCACTCGTAACTATGGGTACAATATTAAGTTTAGTTTATCTATAATGATATTCAAATATATTAATTTTTGTTAATTCCTTATGATGATTCTCATTAAAACATATAAGGCAAGTCGACTACATCACAACTCAACCTTTCTACCAGTAGAAGGGAGATCACATACATCACATATGTCACCATTGAGAATACAGTCTCCCCATTGGGAGAGGCATAACAAATATCGCATATCACATGCCTTGGATCATAAATATCAACTCTTCGGGTCTCAGATTATCGCAGTCCCAGAAATAATGACCTCGTCCCCTAGCAGCATGCATGGGTACTGATATAATATACTAATATACTGATATACGAACATATATATATATATATATTATTTTGGATTTTTATAAATAGCAAAACCCTCCAAAATTACAAATCTCTACATAAAACTACCGAACAACCCGTAAAATATACATGCATGTACACAATAAATGGGTGTGGTATATAAAAATAACATACATATGAAGAAAATATCCAAAATATAGACAAATATCGTCGGCCACAAAAATAGACTAAGGATTTCTTATACGGATACTTGCCTCAATTTTATACTCCGTAAATCTAACGAAAGGATATTTCGAGATACCTGATCGTGACTTTTTCTCTCTTCTTCTCCCTCATCAGTCTCTCCTCTCCCTACTTTATGTGCAAAATGACCAAACACTAACCCACACGTGCTTTTGTACCTGCCCCATGCTCGAGCGCCACTCGAGCACTGCTCGAGCGTGAACCACAGGTTCAAAAATGTGCGCACTTGAGAAGTGCTCAAGACTTGCTCGAGCACTGCTTGAGCATGAACCATTTTGGAATTAGTGCTCGAGCAAGTCTTGAGCACTTCTCAAGTGCACAAATTTTTGAACCTGTGCCTCTTTAGTGCCAGCCAGCAAGCCTCAAGTGCGGAACTCTGAACTAAAACCCTTCAAAATTTTACAAAATACAATTAATTTGGTACATCTAATAAATCTAAAATATTAAATATATTTAAAATAATTCAAATAAAGATTCGAGTATTATATAACCGAGGTACAAGGCAATGCTAATTGTGAAAGGTTTCAATCAACGAAAGGGTGTTAATTTTGATGAGATTTTTACCCAAATTATGAAGATGTCTTCAATCTGAGTGGTACCTAGATTGGCCACAGTTCTTGACTTGGAAGTCAAACAACTGGATATGCGGACGACGTTTTTTCATGGTAACCATGAGGAGGAAATATATATTGAGTAGTTGGAAGAATTTCGAGTTAAGGGAAAAAAACGATTAGTGTGACATCTGAAAAAAGCTTATATGGGCTTAAACAAATTCTGAGTTCATGGTATAATAAGTTTGAGTCTATTCTGATGGGTTAAAATTATCAGAAAACTAATTCGGATCATTGTGTTTTTATTTAGAGATTTTCTGAAGATGATTTTATTATTTTTCTATTCTATGTGGATGATATACTGATTGTTCGGCGCAATGCTTGGCAGATTACTGAATTAAAGTAATAGCTCGGGAAGTCTTTTTCCATGAAGGATTTGGGGCCGATGAGACAAATGTTAGATATTATAATATTTCACATCCACAAGCCAAAGAAATTATGGATATCTCAAGAGAGTTATAAGGAGAAGGTGTTTCGATATTTCAACATAGAGAAATCTAAGCCAATGAGTACATCGTTAGCCAATCATTTTAAATTGAGCAATCAGTAATTCACTTCTACGAATGACAAAAAGGTAAGTATAAGAGGCATGCCCTATTCTTCGGCCATGGGTAATTTGATGTATATTATGGTATGTATGAGACCGGATATTGCTCATATTGTTGGAACGGTAATTCATTTTTTATCAAATCTTGGTAAGGAGTATTGGTTTGCAATAAAGTAGATATTAAGGTATCTTCAAGGAATTTCAAACTGTGCTTGTATTTTGAAAGCAATAAGCCACTTCTAGTTGGGTAGACCGATACAGACATTGCGGGTGATATCAACTCTTGGAAGTCCATATCGAGATATTTAGTAATGTTCGCGGGAGGAGTTGTCTCTTGGTAATTAAAGCTATAGAAGTGTGTTACTCTCTTGACTATCGAGATAGAATTCATTGATATAACGAAAGAAAGTAAGGAGATGTTGTGGATGAAAAAGTTCATCTGGGAGCCCGACTTTAAGTAAGAGCGATATGTATTACTTTGTGACAATTAAAATGCAATTCATCTTTATAAAAAACTTATTGTTTCATTCCATATCGAAATACATTAATATGAGATATCATTGGATATGTAATATTGTTGACTCGGAGTTGTTGATACTTGACAAGGTCTGGACCAAAGATAATGGATCGAATCTGATGACCAAAGTATTGCAGAGAGAAAAGCTTAAGTCTTGCTGTCCTATTGGTGGGATAATGATGACTACCTATAGACGATCACGAGAAAAAGTTTGTTAGATTATGAGTTACTCTTGTATGGGCCTATACCCATTGGATGCACCAATAAATAATATGGAGGATTATGATCTTTAGGCGCGCAACTCACACCTGAAGCGCAGATTCCCAGAGACCCATGCCCAAGCCTAGCGCAAGAGGCTTCTTAGGCTCGGAACCCAAATTGCGCATGCTCGAGGCACGCCCGAGGGGTACTGATTCCAGAAGCATCGCACTCGAAGTGCCCTGATGAGTGCTCGAGGTGGCATTTCAAGAGGCATCCACGCTTGAGGCGCACCTAACGAGCACTCGATCATGGCCTGCAATATAAAAATTTGCCAATACATTTTAGGGCTAAACCACTTGTATTCTAAGCAGTATTTGTGAGAAAAAAAGAAGTGAATGAGAGAAAATGGAGAAAAAGAATATTCGAATATTCGGTTGAGTTTCGAATTGAGTTCTAATCTCCACCAACTTTAGGTACGTTATTCTTGAAATTGAGAAGAACATCTACTGATTTTATTTTTTTTCTTTTATCTTGTCTTCTCTATTGTTCGGGCTTATTTGTGATAGGGTATTGTATTCTTGTGTTTTTGTTGGGATTTGTGTAACCAAATGATTACTGTATATTGGATATTTTGGACTTATACTTCCGTGCTTTTTCTCGCACACTCTAAAGGGAGTTTTTTTTACGTAAAATGACATCTTACTTTATCCTTTGTAATCATTGGTTGCTTGTTGGCAATTTAAATGAGTGGTCCGAATCCCAACATTTGCCCAACACATAAACCCATTTTCACTTATAAATGATAAATAACGTATTGAAGAAATTAATTTGCTACATGCCTTGAGGATCAAATTTTAAAGCATTCTTTAATTTTCCTAATAATTCTTAGTGACCGCATTTCCCCCAACAGGTTTTGGCGGAGGGTAGAAGTACTTGAGTTGGTGCAGTAGGTAGTTCAGCATGCCACTCTTCTCTCAAGTTGGTGTTGAAAATGAGGCTAACTTGAGTAGCGGCCACAGCGGCAACTAATCCCAGCAAGCCTACTGCTATATATATTTAGACACAGATATATTCAACTAAAAAGGCAAATTATCTAATTATTACCAGGGACAAGGGGAAGCTTCATTGTAGAAAGCCGTTGGATATGCCCACAACGTATGCGGAGGTAGAATTTGTCGAGTATGCGGCATGGGTGTTACTCACAGAACGCATATAGTCCCATTAGTATATATACAACAACAAAAAGCATACATACAGATCATACATATAGTGATAAGACTGCTAGGTAGGAGTTGGAACATGGCAAATCACACATCCTGAATAAATTAATCGGAAAAACATGACTTGACATATGTAGTTGGCCTAGGTTTTCCGATACACGAGGATGATTAAAGATTAGGATGAGTACATGAAGAAGGGATATTGACGGGGGAATTGTTGATGGAAAATTTGGTGAGGTGGATCTCCTGTGGAAGAAGGTGATAGCTAATGCCAAGGCTCTCAAATATCCTTTTCATCTCCAGGATCAGCTCCGATATGCGGTTGTTGCGTTCCCCGTAGTTTTGATGGTTGACCGTGTGCTGGACCGCCAGGCACATTCTCATCTTGTGCACCTCTATTATCTCCTTCACTATTACCGCGTGTTTCGGGTTCCAATAATTCGGCTTGCTCTCAATATAGCTGCGCATATGTAATGCATATACATATAAATGCTTGGAATGCATCCACCGAACAGGGTAATTCAGTATTCAAATTTATCCCATCAGTCTGCATGCTAATTTACATGGATAAAAAAGCATATTTTTTCGATAATTAAGAAGTCCTTATTTACATACGTACCTTTGAATTGCTTTCTTGAAAGCGATTATTGTTTCCGTGGGGGTTGAGGCATCAATGCTGAAATCGATGGCATCGCACATCTCCGGGCTTCTGTAAAAATTACTGATGGGCTTCGTGAGTAGAACGGCATTAGGGTAGTAGATCTTCTCCATGTCATACCTCAAGAACACCGTCGTCAATATGTTCATCTCTTCTACAATCATCTGAATAAGAATTACGTATGTAGTTTAACAAGTATGCATGTCAAATTTTACGATAACATTATGACGAAAAAACTGGAAACAGAATATCAGGAACCCTTACTTGAACGCCGTCAATGACGCATCGGTCGCCGATGTCGAAAGGATGCATGACGAAGACAAAGATAATGGACTCAAAGATGGTCTTACACATGTTTTGAAACATGAAGCCAAGAAGTACCAACTGTGTTAAGACAACTGCGATTACTTTTGTCGTAGCCAACCCCATTACCAAAAGGGACACCACAATTATGATCACAATCACAATTGCACTTGCTAACTTGTGGAGTTGTTGCACTGCCGTCTTTGTGTCGTTCAATGAGTATGCCAGCGATTTCCGTTCAAAGTAGGCTCGTACCTTTCAATCATAACAAACATCACACAGTTTCATACATATATATAATGACGGAATTTATATATGTAGATATGTATGAAGTTATTACCCTTTCTTCCACCGTCATATGTGCGGATTGAGATTATATGAGCAATTTACGTGTATATATATAATGACAGAATTTATAATCTTTATGATCAGATTTATTTCTTTGATATTTCTAAAAAAACTAGCAGTTATAATAAAATTACATACATAAATTAACAGATTAAAATATATTTAAAGATAGGACTTGTAACACTTGCCAATAAGGTTTTATTGACTAGTATTACAATAAGAAATCCATCATAGAAATCTTTTTTTTTTTTTTTGGATACAAATAGACATTTTGATTTTGAAAAAGGTATGGAATCTCAATCAAAAAGAATCTATACTTTATTTTCATTTGATATATGAGTTTATTACGTCAATTAGTCCATAGGAATTGATAGAAAATGTATAAATAATAAACTTGGTACAAGGTATGAGTTATCCATGTGTATATTTCAACAAAATATCATATATAAGTTATTATAATAAATAGTTATTCATGGATCTTTATCTAACCGTTTTAATTTTATATCTGTTGATTTCTTAAAAAAATGTCAAAATATTATAAATCAAGTGATCATGAGTGACTTCGGTTTTTGAAACTCTTATTTCTCCTCAAATGAAATGAAATGAATGTGCGTTACAATAAATACACCATTCAAACCCAAGACTTGGGCATGCATTGAAGGTGTGTTAAGAGTTAGAACTCACCACCCAGTTTCTGAAGGAAGACTTGGTGATCCTTCCTGTTTCGAGGGCTCCTTCAAAGAGAGGAAATATAGTATGAATTTCAACTGGCTTCAAGAATCTTGCCAAATCTTCCTCTTCAATATACCTTATGATCAATTAACAGAGTGCCATTAGAAATGTCTGTAACCATAATGAACTTTCGTATGAAATTAAATAATAATTAGACAGCACCGATTCACCTAAAATTCAAAGGAAGAATCGATGAGACTCTGGTTAAGACACAGGGAGGTTCCCTCCAATAAATTATGCGTGACCTATATGTCACTGGCTCGCTTATAGTTGAAATGGAGTCCCTGGAAGTGCGAAAGGGATTTTACAAAGTAGGAAAAGCATGCGCGTGATTCGGGAGCACTAGGGATTGAATGTGCAGGGCCACCTGACAAGAGGTGGAGGAAGAAAAGGGAAAAAGATGTGGTTAGCTAGCGGCGAGTAGTGACGGGCATACTTGTGCATCTGGGCACTACAGCTATCATGATCAGTCCTCGCAGCACTCCAGAAAAGGGAGGCTGGGTGGGTGGGTTCATGCATGGTCCACTTCTCTTCGACGCTGCGATGATCCTACTTCCCTACGTTTTCTTGATGCTCAATTGATGGACGGGGCCAGGCCAGCTGCACGTTTCCCCGGATATGACTCGTTTCTTATTTATTCTTTAAATAGGTGGAAGGGTTCCAATTACTTTTTCCTAAATATAAATAAGTACAGCATTTCAATGAATATTCCTCTCTTCCCCTTGTGTTACATGTTTAAATATATTTGGGAGAGCTTCATTGTATGCCTTACGTTGCTCGATGGGCACGTGAGGATCATTAAATTGATATAATGGGCGTGCAGGGATCGTAAGTTGAGATAATTTAATTTTCAGATTTAATTTTTAAAATTCATATATAT
>JAODPA010113010.1:0-19248 GCA_025585075.1 Nepenthes mirabilis
CGAATAGCACATAATACATTAAAATTCAAAACTATGAAGCACAAATATTTAGAAATTATTTTTGTACCTCTAAATATAAAAAGAATTTTAAGATAATACACATAATTACGATACAAATAATTAAATGAGAGTTTTTTATAGATATTATCTTGGACAAGCATTAGAACAATAATATCCAGAAAGAACAAAAATAAATCATAAAAAAAGAAAGAGGAACTTAAAACTGCACTTGCCTTCACTAGATATACAAAAATTCTTCATCCAAACGTTCCAAATTAAGCTACCCAAAGCGCTCTCTTTTTCTCTCTCTCTCTTCTTCTCTCTCCTTCAACCCTTGTCTCTCCTTCTAATCCACTCCACGGCTTGAAATCGAGGTAGAATGATCCTTGGCTGAAATTTTATAATAGACCTTTGGTCAAGTGCAGGGCAGGTGCAGGTATTCTAGAATCTGCACCTGCTGGGGCTCTCAGACACATGGTAGGCACACCCGGTTCTAGAATTGGTGCTTGCCAAGGTGCTCAAGCATGTGGTATGTGTGCCTGACGCAGTCTATGCCGCCTCGAGCGCCCGGAGGGCACGTTGCAAGCGTTACTCCACCGGTCTTGGACTGAGTGCACAACTCATTCGGTTTGTAATTTTCCCCTTTTTGACATTATTCACTGTGTCCTTTGACCTTAATTTCAATTATATTAATTTAGATATTCACAATTAATATAAGTTAAAACTCGATCCTTACACCTCCTCTCCTAACCCGCAAGAAAGTGATGAGTTGTACCTATACCTCATGGCCTCTGACAGAGCACTGAGCTCAGTCCTAATCCAGTAGCAGCCCGACACATAGTGACTGATTTACTGTGTCAACAAGGTCCTGGCGGATGCCGAGACCCGCTATTCACATGCGAAGATGATTAACCTAGCTCTTGTCTACTCTACCAAAAAGCTATGCCAGTACTTTTAGGTGCACAAGATCAGTGTCCTAACTGATCAACTACTTAAGGGGATCTTGTAGAAACCCAACGCATTTGGACGATGAATCAAATGGGCCATTAAATTAGGCAAGTTCAATATGGAGTTCTAACCGTGGCCAACCATGAAGGGTCAGGCCATTGTAGATTTCATTATTGAAATGACAACCCCAATTCCTAATGCTCTCAACCTCGCTAGAGTCACCAACTAGCAAGAAACTCCAACCTAGACTCTACAAGTAAACGGATCATCAATGCCGTCAGGTAGCAAAACATGCATGGTCTTGAGGACTCATGACGAGTTAGAGATGAAATACTCAGTGACCCTCTGATTTCCCCCCACTAACAATGTCACAAAATATGAGGCTTTACTCACTGGGCTAAAATTGGCAAAGGAATGCTTGGCAAAGAATTTAACCGTTTATAGCAACTCAGAACTGATCGTCGATTAGGTAAGGAAAAATTTTAAGGCGTTGAGCTCTTTGCTCGAGAAGTATCTTGTTAGAGTGAGAGGCTTGACCCCCGCATTTAACAAAGTCGAATTAATTCACATCCCTAGAGAAGACAACTTTAAGGCAACTTAGCTAGCAAAGGTGGCAGCAGCCAAAAGCCAAGAACAGTACGCCCAAAACATACGTGAAGTTCTTGCCGCCTTAAGCATAGAAGATTCTAAGCTAGAGGTGTTGAAAATTGTCAATGGTAAGAACTAGATGACCCCTATAGGAAGTACCTGACCGACAACCTTCTGTTAGAAAACCCAGAAGATGCTAAGCCCATAAGAAGACAGCAAGCTAATACACTACCATGGATAGGAGATTTTACCACCATGGGTACTCTACTCCCTACATGTGGTTTCTCATGCTAGAAGAGGATGACTTCGCGTTGGGTGAGGTACACCTCAGCATTTGCCTGTTACATATCAGAGGCAAAAATCTTTCCTTCAAAATCATGCGGCAAGGCTTCATTGGCTCACAATGAAACATGATGCCCTAGAGTTCATAAAGAGATGTGAGAACTGTCAGATTCATAAAAATATTCCTAATTAGATGCACACAGAGCTGCAGACCTTACAATCTCCCTCGCCATACGCACATTGGGGACTCGACATACTCGCCCCATGACCGATTGCGTTTGTGTAGAGGAAGCTTGTCATAATCAATATCAACTACTTCACAAAGTGGATCGAGGCATCCTGGCTAGCATGGATAATCGATCAAAACGCAATAGAGTTTATTCACTAGAGTATCGTATGCAGATTTGGGATTCCTGATGTCGTAGTGACTGACATTGGGGACTCGACATACTCGCCCCATGACCGATTGCGTTTGTGTAGAGGAAGCTTGTCATAATCAATATCAACTACTTCACAAAGTGGATCGAGGCATCCTAGCTAGCATGGATAATCGATCAAAACGCAATAGAGTTTATTCACTAGAGTATCGTATGCAGATTTGGGATTCCTGATGTCGTAGTGACTGACAATGAACCTAATTCATCAGCAAGCGATTCACCAAGTACTGCGCGAGTCTATGGATAAGGTTGGTTCACACTTTCGTTGCTTACCCACAAGCGAATGGGTAAGTGAAAGTGACAAACCGTACGCTGCTACATGGGTTGAAGACAAAGTTAGAAGATGTTAGGGGCTCTTAGGTGGACAAGTTGCCCTCCGTGCTGTGATCATACAGGGCAACACTGAGGGAGTCGACCCGCAAAACGTCCTTCAGTCTATAGTATGAGATTAAAGTGGTCATCTCGGTAGAAGTAGGGATGCCCAGCGTCCGAATCAAATGTTTCGACCGGCTCAACAACTCCCAAAGGCTTAGAGAGCATCTCGACCTACTTGAAGAGACCTGAAACGCAGCGCTCTTACACACGACGGCCTATCAACAATGGATCGCTCAGTACTACAACAAGAAGGTGAAAGCCCGCAAGTTTAAGGTGGGAGACCTGGTCCTATGAAGTGTAGAGGCAATGGGAAAGAGCGCTAACCAGAACAAACTCTTTCCGAATTGGAAGGAACCGTTCCTCATCTCTGCTGTGAGGTTCCGGGTTAGGACTATAATAATTAGAAGGTAATTAAGTTAACATAGGTGTATTGTGGTCAAAAGGCGTGGAAGGAATCGGATTAAAAAGCTCAAAGAGCCGGAATCAGTAAATCAGGAACGAAAATTGTAAACCGTAAAATATTACTTTGTAAATAAGATTTTGGATTTTAAATTATGATAATCATGACTTATTACGGTTATATAATAAAAAAATAAGGTCCAAGGATATGAAAGATTGGATTAGAATGGTCAAAAAGAGTCCCGAACGGCAAAAATGCGATGTAGGCTTGCTGCAGGCTTGCCACGGGCCAGACCCGCGCCCTCCGTGCTCTCGAGCCCACCTATCGAGTACAAAATCCAGATTTTCCAGTGCTTGCCACGCGCTTACCGTGCGCTCAAGCTGACCATGGCCGAATGCTTGCACTTGCCGCTCGCTCGTCGCGCGCTCGAGCGCAAGTCTGTTTTAAAGCCCCATCGTGCTTCTTTTTTCTCATTTTCCCACGAGCCCAAAAGCTTCTAGAGAGAGAGTGTGCCGATTCTAGTGAGAGAAGGGAGGAGATTGAGGCCTTGGAGTCCAAATCCGTCCGAGAGCTAGTTATAAAGGTGAAAGCACGCGTCGAGGTAAGTGTTCTCATATTCACTTCTTATTCCCTTTTGATGTTTTGCTTGATTTTATTGGGTATTCTTGTGTCGATACCTACTATAAATGTTAGAATCACAAAACCCACGATTAATGACCAAGAAATATGTAGTTATTTGTCCGAATCGTGTTCGATCCACTGGGTTTGGTTTCACCGAAACCCTAACCCACGAAATTGGAAATTTTTCATTTTCCTTCCGTGTATCATGAAATTGAACTCAAAATGTGAATCCCCACGTCCCAATGATGTACATATGTCGGCCGCGGGTTCGATTTCGCACGTCTTAACCCGTTCGTGACGTCCGAGCCCTCTAAACGGACGCTGACACTGTTCACTGAAATGAAATGGGAAATATACATGTTCTGCCCTCATTTAACGGTTATGAAAGTGATGTCTAATTGTTTCAATGTAATGTAAGCTCCGAAATGTGCATCCATGTGCTGGAAGCAAGGGAATGAGTCCCGGAGGCTTCTAAATGATATGTGATTATCAGAGGTAAGAAATCCTAATCTCCCTCGTGAACTTGGAATGATTTGTTAAGAATAAGGGGATTGAGTCCCACAGAAAGTTATGAACCGAGCAAGTAAATGGAAGGGAATCCACATTGTGTAATATGATGGGATGATCTCCTGGATGGAGATGTATCTGGTGGGAATGGGACTTCCCGAATTGTAAATGTGTATGAAAAATGTAGATTTTTCTCTCCAAGTGTTAGAACTAATCTCGAAACTAGGACCATAATTTATAGGGGTAGTAGTCTTTAGCTTACCATGTCCATCGCGGTGTGAACTCAAGGAATACTTGGCCATATATTCTGCCTGCTCATGGGAGCGGGTGATGTTCATGGTACGCTTTAGGATACTACTGTGGAAGAACGAGAAACTGCCTGGTCCCCGAGTGATATGGGGCAATTGAGATGGCCGAGTGCTGCAGCCTAAAATGTAGCCGATGATCGAGTGCTATAGATCTAAAATGTAGCCGATGGTTGAGTGCTGCAGACTAAAATATAGCCGGCCTTAGAATGTGTGGCAAACACATTCCTTTCCTCGTCCTCTCACATTGTTGGTTGGTACGACCTACTAGCCCGGGTCCGCAAAGATGATGTAAAACAAAAATGATTAATGCATAACCAATGTAACCGTGAGAATCTAATGATCCTAGATCTCCCCTGTTTCCCTCTCAAGATTCATGACTGTTGAGATTACATGTGTCCCCCCTTTCAGTTATTGCTTCTATTGCTTTCTACTATGAGATGTGACTTATGATTACATTTGTTGAGCTGTACGCTCACTCTTGCTGTTTATCTTTTTAGATGAGAACACTTAGCCGGTACCAGATTAATTAGAGTAAGGAGAGTGACTTGCTTGAAAAGGTTTGCTGGACGTCAAGTGCATTGAAGATTTGGTCATATTGTTGTAATGGAATGTAACAGCCATTCATGAATGAAGGTGGCTTGTTATTATATTATGATTTTGTTATGCTTCCGCAGATTTTGATGATTTAGTTACACTTCCGCATTTATGTTGATATTTTGAGCTTTGTTTTATTTTAGATGGCATCTCTCTAGATCTAATACGGTAGATAGGAGTACTGTATTGGAGCTATGGATGATATGACAGTTGTTGTGATCCTGTGTGTTGTGTTGTAGGCTTTGTGTTAATTATTTTGGTTAGATGTGTGCTTGTACAGGATGTATTTGAGCAGGTTGTATTTTTATTTTCGTCCAATTGTAGAAAAAACTCTGCCAAAATTTCTATAAAATACATAAATATTAATTATGGACTTTGGTTTATGTTACCAATGACGGAGGTTATTCGATAGAGGATAATCCGGTCCGTCACAGTTGGTATCAGAGAAAAAGAAATGCCTTAGGTTTGATCTGAATGATATGCGAAAGTTTAGGCTAGATTAAGATTGATCGAATAAGTAAATAAAGGTGTTTGGTGATTAAGCTAGTCCGGGTAGTTTTAGTTACCCCAATCCCAATGACTTAGACTTCACTAAGTTAAGAGTGATGATTTAGTTCAATTGGCTAGCTTATGTGTCCTAGCTAGTGTTCAAGGAGTGACTTAATGCGAAATGTCTCGGTCTCAAGGAAATATTAGTAGTGGCTCTTAGACGGGGACTACTAATATTAGTGATTGGTTGTAGGGTCGAGAGAAAGATGGTGTGAAGAGACAACTTAGTGATGGAATTTGATTGGTATCAATTGGGTTCTTGAATTGATCAGTGTTGATTCGAGGCCTAGGTTAATTAATCTCGATTTGAGATTTAAGTTCGATTGGCTGTGGATTGAAATCCTTAGGCTAGTAATTCATTAAGAAGGGTTGCCTGATCAACCTAGCAAGTGTAATGAATAGGGTGGAGCCATCAGCTTGAGATTGGTATGACTGGAGTAAATTTCGGGTATATCAAGTCCTAGGATGACAATTCATGATTATTTTGGAAAAATACTTTAGTGTTTGGACTTTTGGGTAGCCTCGGGTTATATTGAGGTTGACGATGTGGATTTTTAGACTTAAGATGGCATTGCGGTGACCCCATGTCTGGTGGAAGGTATGGTGTGTTGCCCCATGTTAAATAGGAAGTGAAGTTGACCTCGGTTAGTTGATGTGAAGAAGATCATGGGTCTTGAGGATTAAGAGGTATTGTCCTATGTGCTTATGGAAGCTTGAAGAATGAATACTTTGTTTTGATGAGACTCTCGAAAGCATATTTTAATAATGGTTGGTTTGATTGCAAGATTTAGGGATGTCTTTATCCATGGATGGGTGGCGAAGAGGTTTAGTGTTTTAAATTAGGGTTCTAAGGTATTAACTTAAAGTATTAAGTGCCACCTGTTGCGATAAGAGGTAAGGCCCTTGGGCTTAATATTGTAATCTTGTGTCGTTTTGGGGGTTCCAAACCCATGTTTGCATTGTGTTTTGAGTTATGTGTAATTGGGAGACCTAAGCTTTGTAATAGTGGCAAAGGTGACCTAGTGCTTGGAAGGACAAAAGATATATCAAAGTGGATGTTTATGTACGAATCTTGGAATTGAATTGAGTGATTTTGGGTATGAACTTGAGCCAGCTAAAGTACCAAGTCTTAATTTGATCTTAATAGTAGTTCGATGGGTAAACTGTAGTGCTATTACTATTGGATTGGTAAAGGATGATATCCGGCAATCGAATTGTGGGATCTAAGGCATAAGTTTGAATTGATCAAGGTATCAAGAGATTGATGATGCCTTCCCGTGGAACATTCAATGAGAATCTGCGTTAAGTCTAATTAGTATATGCGGCCACCTTTTGAAGTTATTTTGTGGTCATTGAGGGGTTTCGTCCGTGTGACTATTTGAGGATGATTATAGAAAGAAAATTAGGTTGACTTATCTGTTGACCGATAATTCAAGGTTGTGTCAAGATCGACGGTGATCGTTGAGAGTTCCATACAGAGCCGTGGAAGTATAAGCTTTGGTATCATTGTAAAATACTCCAGAACCTTCGAGGTAGATAAGACAGACCGATAAGGTTGTTCATGAATTTCAAAAAAGGGGTGGCCTAGGAGATTGATGATTTGTCAAATGGACCTTGTGAATAAATAAGCAAAGTACGTGGGCCGTTGTAAAGGTTTGACGATTTCTAAGATCGATTTGGGTCCATAGCATGATAATCGTGGATCAGTGGAAGTAGTAGCCCCGACGGTATTCAGGATGAGGATATGGCCACTATAAAGTCCAAAAAATGCCGTTTGGGTTTTGTAGGTCCGTTGGTGTTTCATGAAATTTTATAGGTTGGATCTTTTGGCCATATTCGGGCCCGTGTTAAGGTGACTTCATAGATAAATTCAAAGGAATGTGAGTTTAGTGGAGGAAATGCCCTGTTAGGCTTGAACCTCTTTGGTAGCATGATCTTGGGATCTATAAGATTTTAAGTGATGGCTATTGGAAAGACCGATTAGTGTCGTGAAAGCGTATGGTTATCTTGGGTCTAACCGAAGTTATTAAGTGATCCTGCAAGTATTTTTCGATGACTACAATTCAAGTGAAACGTTTGGCTTAGAGAGATTTGTAATTGTTAGAACGAAAAATAAACGGTAGTTTTTGGAGATCGGATGGGGGTAATTGACGTTCATGTCATTTGGGTTGATCCCTAATGGGTCTGGTAAGTTATCGTGGAATGTAATGTCTTTGAGAAACGTTAAGGTTATGTTACTCTCACGTCATGATAGGTGAATACCTTTGATTTAAGTGGGGGAGAAGTTTATGATTAGTGTTACCCCATATGTAAGTCAGAATTAGTAATTAAGGTCTCCGCTTTAAGAACTTATGGCTTTGTCTTTGAAGACATTCATTATCTAAAGTTTTAAGAGTCAAAATAGTTGTACCATTAAAGAGGATAATCATATGCTATTGCATGTGGACAGACCTGTTTAAAGGTTGAGAAAGTGAACCTCGGTGTTTTCATTGGGAAAGCAGGCATCAATGTTGACAATTGATGCTGCGAGTCTTTGGACTTGTATGTCTTTGAAAGTTCATAGAAGATGTGAAAGATGAATCGCGATTAAGTCCAAATGATTGGGTGATAGGATGCCATGTTCTTGAATTGGGAGACAAAACCGTATTCTATGTTTGGGAGTTAGGAGTTCATAAAATATGAAGTCCTTATGATTTATTTCAAGATGATTAGGGCGACCCACTTATCGTAATCATAGAAGACGTGTTCGGCTAGAATCAGTTGGCTTATTGGTATGCCAACGGGATCTTGAGGTTACTAAATAATTAGGATCTGAAGATTCTGGGTAGTGATTTAAAATTATGTTGACTCTTCAGGTGATCGTTATGAATGTAACTTGGAATGTGGCTGTAGTCTGAGGATTGTGGAATTGTCTTTATAGTATGACTATTCTAGAACTGTTTTAATCAGAGTAGCGCAGCGTAAGCACTGTGAACCCATGGCTCAGAGATTTAAGA
Organism: Nepenthes mirabilis; assembly: GCA_025585075.1. Lineage (NCBI taxonomy): Eukaryota > Viridiplantae > Streptophyta > Magnoliopsida > Caryophyllales > Nepenthaceae > Nepenthes > Nepenthes mirabilis. Next base: position 8,606 of record JAODPA010113010.1, read on the forward strand.
ATAATGTTGAGGTCCATGTGATCGAATTCTTTTGAAGCTTGGAATGAACTGAAGTGAAAGTTCATAGAATTCGTTTGAAGTATCAGATTAAATTTGAGAAATGGCCAGCAATATTGTAGGTCACTTTTGAAATTCAGATGATCGTTGTAAGGTCTTCCTTATATCGATGGTTGAGAAAATCAGTAAGTGTCTGAGTTGAGCCGTTCTGAGAGGCTAAGGATTTGTTTTGTGATGAGGATTAGAATGATTCAAACGCTTGAGGTTTTCTAGAATAATCGTTGTCTGAGGGAATGATTTTCAGATGCGAGAAAGATTACCTGTGATTATGGGAATTTGATATTCGTTAAATTTTGAGGACAAAAGTTTTATAAGTGGGGGAGAGTTGTGAGGTTCTGGGTTAAGACTATAATAATTAGAAGGTAATTAAGTTAACATAGGTGTATTGTGGTCAAAAGGTGTGGGAGGAATCGGATTAAAAAGCTCAAAGAGCCGGAATCGGTAAATTGGGAACAAAAACTGTAAACCGTGAAATATTACTTTGTAAATAAGATTTTGGATTTTAAATTATGATAATTATGACTTATTAAGGTTATATAATAAAAAATAAGGTCCAAAGATGTGAAAGATTGGGTTAGAATGGTCAAAATGAGTCCCGAACGGCGAAAACACGACGTAGGCTTGCTGCAGGCTTGTCGTGGGCCAGACCCGCGCCCTTTGTGCGCTCAAGCCCACCTATCGAGCACAAAATTCAGATTTGCCCATGCTCGCCGCGCGCTTGTTGCGCGCTCGAGCTGACCATGGCCGAATACATGCACTCGCTGCGCGCTCGCTGCACGCTCGAGCGCAAGTCTGTTTTAAAGCCGCGTCGTGCTTCTTTTTTCCCATTTTCCCATGAGCCCAGAAGCTTCTAGAGAGAGAGAGAGAGCGCTAATTCTAGTGAGAAAAGGGAGGAGATCGAGGCCTTGGAGTCCAAATCCGTCCGAGAGGTAGTTATAAAGGTGAAAGCACGCGTCGAGGCAAGTGTTCTCATACTCACTTCTCGTTCGCTTTCGATGTTTTCTTGATTGTATTGGGTATTCTTGTGTCGATATCCACTATAAATGTTAGAATCACGAAACCATGATTAATGAACAAGGAATATGTAGCTATTTATTCGAATTGTGTCTAATCCACTCGGTTTGGTTTCATCGAAACCGTAACCCACGAAATTGGGGATTTTCCGTTTCCCTTCCATGTATCATGAAATTGACCTCAAAATATAAATCCCCACATCCCAATGATGTACATATGTCGGCCGCGAGTTCGATTTCAGACGTCTCGACCCGTTTGCAGCGCCCAAGCACTCTAAATGGGCGCTGACACTGTTCACTCGAAATGAAATGGGAAATATACATGTTTTGCCCTTATTTAACTGTTATAAAGTGATGTCTAATTCTTTCAATGTAATGTAAGCTCCGAAATGTGTATCCATGTGCCAGAAGCAAGGGAATGAGTCCCGGAGGCTTCTAAATGATATGTGATCATTAGAGGTTAGAAATCTTAATTTTCCTCATGAACTTGGAATGATTTGTTAAGAATAAGGGGATTGAGTCCCACAGAAAGTTATGAACCGAGCAAGTAAATGGAAGGGAATCCACATTGTGAAATGTGATGGAATGATCTCCTGGATGGAGATGTATCTGGTGGGAATGGGACTTCCCGAATTATAAATGTGTATGAAAAATGTGGATTTTTCTCTCCAAGTGTTGGAACTAATCTCGAAACTAGGACCATGATTTATAGGGGTAGTAGTCTTTATCTTACCATGTCCATCGCGGTGTGAACTCAAGGAAAACTTTGGCCACATATTCTGGCCGCTCATGAGAGCAGGTGATGTTCGTGGTACGCTTTAGGATACTACTGTGGAAGAACAAGAAATTGCCTGGTCCCCGGGGGATATGGGGCAATTGAGATGGCCGAGTGCTGCAGCCTAAAATGTAGCCGATGGTCGAGTGCTGCAGACCTAAAATGTAGCCGGCCTTGGAATGTGTGGCAGACACATTCCTTTTCTTGTCCTCTCACATTGTTGGTTAGTACGACCTATTAGCCCGGGTCCGCAAAGATGATGTAAAATGAAAATAATTAATGCATAACCGATGTAACCGTGAGAATCTAATGATCCTAGATCTCCCCTGTTTCCCTCTCAAGATTCATGACTGTTGAGATTACATATGTCCCCCCTTTCAGTTATTGTTTCTATTGCTTTCTACTATGAGATGTGACTTATGATTACATTTGTTGAGCTGTACGCTTACTCTTACTGTTTATCTTTTCAGATGAGAACACTTAGCCGGTGTCAGATTAGTTAGAACAAGGAGAGAGACTTGCTTGAAGAGGTTAGCTGGACGTCAAGTGCATTGAAGATTTGGTCATATTGTTGTAATGGAATATAACAGCCACTCATTGATGAAGGTGTCTTGTTATTATATTATGGTTTGTTATGCTTCCGCAAGTTTTGATAATTTAGTTACACTTCCGCATTTATGTTGATATTTTGAGCTTTGTTTTATTTTAGATGGCATCTCTCTAGATCTAATACGGTAGATAGGAGTACTATATTGGAGCCATGGATGATATGGCAGTTGTTGTGATCCTGTGTGTTGTGTTGTAGGCTTTGTGTTAATTATTTTGGTTAAATGTGTGCTTGTATAGGATCTATTTGAGCAGATTGTATTTTTTATTTTCGTTCAGTTGTAGAGAAAATTTCGTCAAAATTTCTGTAGAATCCATAAATATTAATTATGGACTTTGGTTTATATTACCAATGACGGATGTTATTCGATGGAGAATAATCCGGCCCGTCACATCTGCCATCCCTTGAAGCGGGTATGTACAACCTATGCACTTAGGAGGTAAACTGGTCCCAAGGATATGTAACACCTTCCACCCCAAAAAAATACTACCAATGAGTCTCCACCGAGCCCATGTAAGATTAGCATACATCATCTGGAATGCTTATAAAATGTACCATGTTTTAATTAATGAGATGGTTATTTGTTCGTTCTTGATCGTTCATGTAAATGCTTGCATGTCATTTCATAAAATCAAATTGTCTAAACTACCCCTAAGTCAAGTGAACTTTCTTTCACCTGCCCCTCGACCAATTACATCACAGTCAAGAACCTTGCTCCCATTACTGAGTGGCTCATACGCGGTCAAATTTTGAACCTTAGTACCAAAACCGAGCAGCTCGTGAATGCGACAGCCTAAGGAACTCACCAACAAAGGTCGAATTACCCCGCTAAAGCGGCCACCAAAAACCTTAGAGGGCTTTCCAGCGTGTGTGTGATAACCCTCTCGTGAAAGGATGAGCACCATCAGTCAACCGTGGTCAACATATTAGGATCAGACGCGTGAAAGTTACGATATCCTCTAACAAGACCAAGTACTAATGGTTACGCACAGACGACGGCTTACGACTCCACCAAAGCTGGGCGACAATGGCGGTAATGCTCAACCGACAAATTAAGAAAGCTCGACATATGCACATGAGCATCAGTGACATTAATCAAAATGGTCTAACTGATTTTATGATGAAAGTCAAAGTATACAATGTGGAGGGTCTGCCTAAGAGGGTACAAAAAGCCACCAGCACCTATTGTTCAGATGAAGAATGATCCCAAGATTGGGGGCCCCTTTGGGAGCGAGATGAAGGCCCCACATCATCTCCGAAAAGACCAAGCAACTCCAATCGAAGTTGGGCACTAGAGTTCCTTGGACGAAAGAAAGTGACAAGAAAACCTAGGTCCACTAGAGACGCTATCCATCTGTAATGGAGGATACCTAACTAGAATTTACCATCCATTGCCTAACTGAGCTCCTTTGGACTAAATTGGGCCTTGAGATCTCCCTTGAGCTAGGAATTCTCATCTTGAAGATGAGCACAACACTGCTTTGCCCCCCAAAGTGCTTCCTCAAGAAAGGAAATCCTCGCCCTAGACTTGGATAGCTCACGTTCAAGGTAGGCAGTCCACTCTTGGCTTCGTCTAATCTTGGCAACAGCAGTGCTCACCTAGTCCTTCCATCTCTTCCTAGAGTCGGGTTTCCCCCCACTCAACGGGAAATCTGAGCGAGAGAAAAGCTAGATCCAGTCTGTACTTTGGGTGAACCGAAAGATCATCTCATGGCCACGGTGCCTAACTTATGATCATGATGGTAGGCAAAGACGCATAGGGAAACCAAGTACTGAACAACATTAGAGTGTAGCCATGCAACCAGAACATCCAGGGATGCAAGGATCCCATACAATTCTTGCACAATTGGGAAACGAAGACCCCCTTTAGATGGGCCTCATAGATGATGATAAATCCTTACTGCGGGGAACATGCCTTACCGTTGTCACCAAATGGGGCATACTCGATGGCACTCAAGATGTTGTACCGAGCAAACAAAGACTCAGCATCACGGGGGGTGAGTGCGAAGGGAATCACATCGATTCTCGCAGAGACCATAGAAACCAAAAAGGGAAGCCAAGACAAAGTGATTTGGATCAAGAAAAATGTTGGAAATGGCGAAGGCTAACAGTTTAAATAGCCAACACCTCAACCTAGGACCAACATCGTCCTAGGATATCAAAGGGGTGTATCTTTATGATAACACAACATGTGCCTTCACCGCAGAGTACTATGGCATGTCTTATCCTATCTTGTCATAATGATAGATGTGACATCCCCTTGCGCAGCCCGCTAATAGTTGTCAGCCTAAAGCTTAAGCCAGTAGGTCGGCGGTACGGCATGGGTAATGATGACAAGATGCCTTGTTTTCCAAGTTTATGAACCGGTGGCATGCATCCCTAGGGGGCTTGAGGCTGATCCGACCAACTCACATCCCAAGCTAGTGTGTGAGATGGACCTCCATAGGTTAGCATTGCTAGAAAACCAAGCCATCAGCAACCTGAATAGTCAGTTTGTTAGGCGTTGAGCAATGAAAAGCAACACTCAAGTGCATCAACTATTAGAGCCATATAATAAAAATGAAAATACTTAGATAATCCCATTCATTAATTCCTTTTACAAAGTATAAGCTTTTAGAGCCATGCAATAAAAACGAAAATACTTAGATAATCCCATTTATTAATTCTTTTTATAAAGTATAAGCTTTTGACAAAGAGTAGAAGTAATATATAAATATACATATACAAAATAAAATAAATAAAAAATATATGGGACAGCAACCTGACCATGGTGGTCAGGAGAAGAAGACTGCTCCTCCGCCTAGATCCGTGAAGATCACCGCAACATCCACGGGTGCAGAAGGATCGCCTGACACCGAGGGAGTAGGGGACCAACCATCCTGAAGGCAAGCTATCTCTCACGAGGTAAGCCATAGCGAAAGGAAAGCCTTGCCCACAAAAGCAAGGCGAAGGACTCAACTTGAGGATGGAGGCAAAAGAAGGAAACCAAGGCGGTTTCCCATACAAAATAGGGTAAACAAGGTAGACTCCTTATACACCTCAAGATCTCTCCATCAAACATCGGAGAAGAACTACTGTTGACCCCGACTAGCGGTAGCGCAGGCTTCATACCAACTCCAAACTCTCACACTGCTAAGTGGGAGAAGATGAATCACGTTGCAAGGTGTAGATAGCCACTTATTTATAGTGTGAAGAAGGATCGATGAACCTATAAATGCAAGAGAATTCTTACGCCAGCGTTATCCGCAAAGAATCGCCAAGTACAGAGAATCAAATCTAGCCCACCTGAAAGACGAATTGATGGGCCACCTGGGGAAGGAATGATCGAGGAAGATGACAACCAGTGTCGCATTAGTTAATATGCAGGGAGTTGAAAATTCAAACCACCCCGTATGGGAGGGTAGTAATGGGTACAACCATAAATGGGCTGACCGAGAAACTAAACCGGCTGATAGAAAAAGAGCCTGGGAGGTGGCATGCCCACGATGGGGCTTCACATGCCTAGAATTAGAGCAGCAACGCAATCGACCTAGTTAGGTTATTAGGGCAAACCCGTAGAAACCCCTCCAGCTCATCAACCAACAAACAACAAACTCATTGTGGATTTAGGTTTTCATTGTGGATTTTATTTAACAAATATAATGGAGAATGCAATAAATTATTTGTTAGTATTCTACAAAAGTTATATCTAATAAAATTGGCTATTTGATTATGAAGCGTTCTTGCATGTAAGACCCATCAACTTACTTTGGAACAACTTGGTATCAAGTAAAATAAGACCAAACATTTAGAAAAAGTTGGGTAACTAAGACGATACCTCTTATTTGAAGAAGCAATAGAAATTAAATTGGAAAAATAATGACATTTGCCACCATAAAATTTGGTATGTTTGAATTGAATAAGAAACTCTAAAAAACCTAACTAACTCTTTGATTGTGCCAAAGCAAGATGACCATATAACACATTAAAGATATTAAATGCCTTTATTCTACAAAAGTTATATCTAATAAAATTGGCTATTTGATTATGAAGCGTTCTTGCATGTAAGACCCATCAACTTACTTTGGAACAACTTGGTATCAAGTAAAATAAGACCAAACATTTAGAAAAAGTTGGGTAACTAAGACGATACCTGACTTGAATATTATTACTTATTTGAAGAAGCAATAGAAATTAAATTGGAAAAATAATGACATTTGCCACCATAAAATTTGATATGTTTGAATTGAATAAGAAACTCTAAAAAACCTAACTAACTCTTTGATTGTGCCAAAGCAAGATGACCATATAACACATTAAAGATATTAAATGCCTTTGAAAAATATATTACAAAAGATTGTTATGAGTGTTATACCACATTAAGTAGCATGATCGGCAATCTAATTGGTGAGTTTGAGAAGCATCCAACCGCTGAGGCATCGTGGAATGCTTTAAAGATTAAGTTTGGTGTGATATCTATCACTAGACGTATAATGTTCCAATTTTCAAAAATCGTAATTAAGATCATATAATTAAAATTTAGTGATAATTTGTTGGCCGAAAATATTGAGATGTTGACCGAAATTGGCTTCGTTGACCAGCTACTTGATAAATTTCCAGAGACCATAAATTTTCGGAGGCCAAGATAATTTTCGGAGGTGGTGATGATTTTCGGAGACCATGAGTTGACGGGAATATGGGAGCATTGACCAGCTATTGAGCCAGACAAACGCTGGCCTGCTCTTATAAGGAACCGGCTGTTGGGCATCAAAATGCCGGGTTGCTTTTGTGAGGAAAATGCCAGCCTGCTTTATGAAACAAATTACCGGGCAGCATTGAGGGACAAATGCTGGCCTGCTTTTGGTGAGACAAAAATGAAGGGCTGCTTATGAGAAAAATTGCCGGACAGCTTTGAGGTGATAATTGCTGGCCAGCTTATGAGAAAAATTGCTGGGCAGCTTTTAGGAAACAAAATGCTGGCCTGCTTGTGGAAAAAACTGCTGGGTAGCTTTTAGGAAACGAAATGCTGGCCTGCTTGTGAAGAAAATTGCTGGGCAGCTTTTAAGGAAACAAAATGCTGGCCTGCTTATGTAGATAATTGTCGGCCTGCTTTTGAAAACAAATTGCCGGGCAGCTTTGAGGAGATAATTGCAGCCCTGCTTTTGAAAACAAATTGCCGGGCAGCTTTGAGGAGACCATGAACAACTTCCAGAGACTTTAAATGCCAAAGAAATTTTCTGGAGACCTTGAGGATGATAACCGGAGACCTTGAATGCCAAAAGGTTTCCGGAGACGATTTCTTGAGACGATTGAGAAGGTTTTCGGAGATAATTTTCGGAGACGATTGAGAAGGTTTCCGGAGATGATTTTCGGAGACGATTGAGAAGGTTTATGGAGACGATTTTCGGGGATAATTCTTGGAGACGATTGAAAAGGTTTCCGAAGACGATTTTCGGAGGCGATTTTTAGAGATGATTTTCGGAGACAATTGAGAAGGTTTTCAAAGACAATTTCTGGAGACGATTTTCAGAGACAATTTTCAGAGACAATTGAGAAGGTTTTTGGAGGAGATTTTTAGAGAGAATTTCTGAAGATGATAAAGTAAATTCGGAGGAGATTGAGTGAGTTTCTGGAGGCGGAGTGTCCAGCCAGAGCGGGTGAACTGCTTCTACCTGCTCGAACTCTGTGTAGCTCTCTAGAAGAAGAGATATGAATAAAATATATAGTAGGAGACCTGCTCTCAACCACTTCGCTGACCTTCTAAAAAGGAAAGGGGGAGCAAGAAAAGAGGTACAAAGTAGTTAACTTACCCCATCTATTCTCACCAACCCTAACGTCTTTAAATATTGAATTAGGGAATTAGGATGGAAGTGATTCATAACTGAAGCATGAGAAAAAGTGAAGCTTAAGGCCAGAGAATGAGTAAGGAATTGATGATCAGAATTTCAGGCAAGTGTACCCTCCTTTTTTATAAGTTTAGGTTCTAAGAATGTTTTAACACAGGTGTACCCAACGTTTTATTAAAATGCATTTATTGAGTCTGATAAGTATTATTGTTTTAGACCTCATTCTGTTATTAGGATCGGTTTGAAGTAAAAATTATGTGCACTTGTGAATTGATACTGTTTATGAACGAAAGCATGTTTAAGGATGTCCGGTAAATTGCATGGAAAAGTAGTTCGGTGTTTGCATATTTTAAGAACTCCGGTTACTTATTTATTTGCATGATGTCAGGTTGTATGCATCATAAAAAAAACTGCGGCCCTTTGCATGATTAAGAACTTTTGATCTCTGTGCATGGTGAACTTTGGACGATGCTATTTAGACTTCAGATTTTTGGAAGATCATGATTTACGGAAATATTGTTTGATGGCCGAGAGCTATAGGCCTAAAATGTAGCGGTTTTGACTGGTCAAGATTACGGACTTTAAATGTAGCGTTTGATGAGATATGTTATGGAATATAATGGCCGAGAGCTGCAGGCCTTAAATGTAATAGTTACGGATGGCCGAGAGCTATAGGTCGAGAGCTGTAGGCCTTAAATGTAGTAGTTATGGACGGTCGAGAGTTACAGACCTTAAATGTAGCGGGTTTTTAGCATTGGGTTTTGAATCGGCATATATTTTGGAATGCATTTGCATGAAAATGAATTCGGCTCCTGTTTTGAGATTTCTTGCAAATGACTTTGACCCATGAATTATGAAAAGGATATTAACCCACGCTTTATGTTTTATGCTTTATATGCATCTTGTTATCATGAATGAAAATTGTTTGTGGTCATATATTTATGCATATTGGTGCCTTGTTAGGCTTTTTAGCTCACTGCTCTTCTGCTTTCAGATAATGATGAGTTTACGCTGAACAAAAAAGAATGAAGTCAGACGGACAAGCAAGGCAGGAAAGCCGACCAAAATCAAGTAGCAGCACATAAGTGATATTGATGTAAATCTCTTTTGGTCATTTTGGAAAATTTTGTAAAATAATTCTGTTGCGTCCCGGGCCCAAGGTTGTCATACGGATTAGGGAGCCTTCGGATTCCTAAGCGCGGGGCTGTTTTGGAAGAAGGGTCCGGTCTCCGTCTCTGTGAACCTGGACCTGCACAACACAAACAATAAACAAGAGGTGAAGGGTCCGGCAGGACTTCTCCCACCGAGGCCGCTCCGACGCTCAAGTCAACAAATTCCCGCAATAAATGGAAATGGGGCACGCTAAAGGAGTGCGCGGAGAAATGCTGGGAAGCGTAGAGGTGCTTGTGCGGTGATGTGGAGAAATGCAATGAGCAGGTGGGGGAAGGCCTGGCTTCCGTGGTGCACCGCAATGGGTGGCTGACTTTCCCGTGATCTCGAAGGATGACGGGGTGGTGAGCGAGTTAGCTTTTGCAGATGAGACGGTGCTCCGTCTTGACTCGTCACTCCTGTGTTTTTAGAGGAGGGGGAAGCAGATGATCAAGGATGCTTGAAGCAACGTCCAGAAAAGATCCAAGGCTCCAAAAGTTCACCCGTCCAAAAGTCCTTTCCTCTGTGGGGTGCGAGGGTTTTTATACTCCTCGCCCCATTGGATTCTTGGGCGCCCAGTCGTCCGTTACTTGGGCCATTGTTCCACTGTTCGCTGTCATGGACCGCCGGTCACGCCGGCTGTCCTGTTGCCATGCTAGGCACGCTGTTGGGCGTTGTTGACCACGCCCAATTTTCCCTGAGCGGGGATTGGTTGGCCACCTGCAGACTGCAGCTGGTGGCGTCGGTGCTGCACCAGCCATGCCTCTATTGGCTAGCCTTTCCGCCTTTTCCACCTGTTCCCGGCGACGCTTTTAATGCGCTGCAGGTTTCCATTGCCTTTCTCCTTCATGGATTCGCGCCCCAGAATTCTTGGGCTGGGTTGACCGCCTCACGTGGGCTTCTGATCCCCTTATGGGCCGCGATCTGCTTCGTGGGCCTGGGCCTGTCTCATGGGCCAGGACATGGGACCCAACACTAGCCCCCCATGCTTGGGCCAGCCAGTGGTCAGGCCTGGCATGTCCTCTGGGCCCATTTCCGCAGCCTCATACCCTTCCTCGTGCCGCGCCTTTCCCAGGAGCCTGGGCAGGCTTTTCAGGCGCTGCCGTGACCCGTCACTTCACCAGGCAAGATTCGCGCACCTTGGGTTGCGTCTGACCAGTGGTCGCTGCTGTTACCCGAAAGACGTTTGCTGGATGCCGTGTTGCGCTGAGCGAGGT
>JAODPA010113021.1:0-19249 GCA_025585075.1 Nepenthes mirabilis
CATACTTTGGAATAATAATAATAAATGTATTTTTCTATTATTTATAAAGTAAGTTAATATTCTCAATTTGTTACAGAATTTTCCCTTTACTGGGGATTACTAAATTCTTCATCAATTTCTCTTCTTCACTTCACTGATGCACAAATCACCACGCAAGTGTCATTCACAGTTCTCTCAATTCAACCTCTCACTATCATAAGCTCAAGATGATGATGAATTCCAAACTTAATTGTCTACCGTTCAGAAGTTGGAGACAATGCTGTATGTGTTGGATGCCAGTATAGCAAAGCAGACTGATTGTCATTCAAGGAGTCATGATTTTGTGCCGAGTAACATTTGGAGCTACTTTACTTGGCCTTTTTGTCCTTGTAGAGCATTTTCCCTTCTCCACTTATGACTCGATCAAAGAACACCTCATTTGATTCCAATGTTTCAAAGCCTGGCCGCGGGCGACGGCGACGGAGGGAAGTGATTCTGTGGAGGGAATGTGATTGTCGGTCGATGTTCCATTTTCTACTTTTTCGATCGATCGTCCTAAATCGTTCGAAGAGGGATTCGATTTCTTCGCAACTTGTTCCCCATTCATTAGAAATGTGATTGGTCTGATTAGAAGCAAATTCGGATGAGGCATTTAGGCAATGGAACGAACGAGTAGATTCATCCAACAAAACTGCGAGATTGACTCCATGATTATCATCCGTCTATTCCCATCGCTTCTGTTTCCGATTTTAATCGGAGTGACTTTGCTCCAGTCGCCGAATTTCGGGGCCTTTTTGGGAAGAATTCTGCAATCGCTGTAAGAAAGAAGATGGAAGAGCATTGAAGAAGGTACGGTGGTGGAATCTGAATCATGTATTCATTATTCTCCTTCATGTTTAACTCCATTAATAGCTTTGTTTTTATGCATATTTCAGATTGATTTTCATCCATTCAATACTACGACTGCATGTTGTATTGCAGAACATCGTCTTGTAGATTTTTAAGTTTATGAACATCAAACTGAGCATACACTAATTTGGCTTTTTTGCATCAATTTCTTTTTCTGCCGTGGGATTATTCAATCAGGTGATGTTGCTAACCTGAGCCGTTGAGGCAATAAGGACTGATTGGGCATGGCGAGAGTATATGAACAGGAAGCTATACATACATACATACATACATGCATGCATACATTTATACATGCACACATATACATTCATCTGGAATGTTAGCGGAAGAGTGTCTTAAAGGTGACCACATATCATTTCTCGTATAGATTTTGGGATTCACGAGGAGAAAGACGGATTGGAAGTCCCTCGGCTGGTGTAGCCATAGGATCATACACAATTTTTTCATCTGGAAATAGCAGTTCCCACTTGAACTTCTTCACTATGTTGTGCATGAAGACTAGAATCTCTAGCCGTGCGTACTCCTTTCCCGCACACATTCTAGGCCCCCCTCCAAATGGAACATAGGAGAACTATAATTCTATCTTTATTTTGTTAGTAAACATAGTCAACTAAAAATTTTATTGTGTCTGTAAGACAATTCATACGAATTCGTTTGTATTTGTAAAGATAAGCTATTGTTTTGTGGAAGACAACTTCTGAACGTTGCTTAGAGTCATTCATTATGATATTAATTCAAAATAGAACGTGCTTGTTTTTTGTGATCCATTATTCTTCCAACACATCAAAACTGAGCATACACTAATTTGGCTTTGTTGGATCAATTTCTTTTTCTGCCGTGGGATTATTCAATCAGGTGATGTTGCTAACTTGAGCCGTTGAGGCAATGAGGACCGGTTGGGCATGGCAAGAGTATATGAACAGGAATCTATATATACATACACACATACATGCATACATTTATACATGCGCACATATACATTCATCTGGAATGTTAGCGGAAGAGTGTCTTAAAGGTGACCGCATATCATTTCTCGTATAGATTTTGGGATTCACGAGGAGAAAGACGGATTGGAAGTCCTTCTTCTGGTGTAGCCATAGGATCATACACAATTTTTTCATCTGGAAATAGCAGTTCCCACTTGAACTTCTTCACTATGTTGTGCATGAAGACTAGAATCTCTAGCCGTGCGTACTCCTTTCCCGCACACATTCTAGGCCCCCCTCCAAATGGAACATAGGAGAAAGGAATAGGTCCCATGCCTTCAAATCTTGAAGCATCAAACTCCGAAGCCCTTGGAAACAGACTTGGATCAGTGTGTGTTGATGCAGCACTCCATAGTAACTACAAAAAGGGAGAAACCCTCTGCTTCATGTGAATGATTTTCACTCAAAAAGCTTGATTTTCAAGGACAAAGGTGTTTAAAAATGGCGAGTGGGGGAAGAATAATCGTTCTGTTCCCTGGTGAATTAGTGCTTAAGATGTACAGCAACATTTAAAATACCTTCCATCCTTTGGGAATGGTGTAGCCTTCATAGTTGAAGTCCACAATTGCTTCTCTAAAACCAGACGGAACTGGGGGTGTGAGCCTCGTAACTTCTGAAACAACATGCCAGGTGAACTTCATCTTCTGTACGTCCTCCCATTCTAGCAACTCGCCACCTTTTGAATTTGCTATTTCCGTTTGTTCTGAAATTCGATGTGTTTGATTTTGAAAAAAATTAGGTAGCACCAATTGACTATAATTTTAAATTCTATAATAATGCGGATGTATAAATTATACAAATATTTAATATACGNTTTATGTTTATCAAATTAGTTAAAATAAATCTAATAATAAAAGTTAACCTATAGACCAAGTGGTACGTACACTCTAACCTTTAACCAATTTACTTATAGCAAGTGAACCTGATCGAAAAACTCATTTAATTTATTCCCTAACAATAGAACAAGACACATTCCAATTTTCTCGTAGATTTTACTTCACCATTTTTGGATTATCCAATGTTACTACAATTCTAGTATCAAAGCCAGCAATAGAATTCCAAAAACTCATGTGTTGGAATGAGTATTTTTGTTAGTAGAATGATTTTAGAATAAGAAAACCTTAATAATTTGATCTCAAAAGAAATATATGGCTTTATCATTTTTTTCCATATTTCTGGATCTCTTTTTTCCTTCAATATTGACCAAGATGATAGCTAAGTTATGAAAAAAAAGTATTTATATCCGTGACTAAAAACTAAAATTCAAAAAGCAAAAATAGCAAAAATTGCATATTGGCACTCAAACACTAATACACACGAGTGTCATTTATACACGCTTCATGTGTGGAGCTATTATAATATCGCACGTGTGCTTTCGTACTTCATGCGTGGAATCACTATCAAATGCGTACATACGCCTTTCATACGTCTCTCATATGTGGAGTCGATATCTCTACTATGACTAAATTTTGTCACATAAATTAGTCAATTCAATAGAGCCAACATAACTAAAACACTTAAGGCAAGCAACTTGAATGAAAGTAGCATGCATACCAGCCAAGACCTGGTCATAAACTTGAGGCAATTCTGCAAGGTATTTGATAACGAGGGTGATGAGAGAGCAAGAGGTGTCGTGGCTGGCAAAGAGTAGTAACAATATGTTGTTTACGATCTCCGACTCCGTCAAGAATCGCCCGTCCTCATCTGATGTAACCAGCAAATGTGATAATAGGTCTTGGGAAGGTGACGCCGTCTTCTCCTCCAAAGCCAATTTCCTTTGACTCAAGATCCCTCGAAGGTCCTTTCTAATGGCGTCTGCTGCTCTCATTGATCGATGAAATCGGGTCCCGGGGAAGTCGAGAGGGATGTTGATAACCCCTTTGAGGAACACGTTGAACTGCGCCGACAGTTTTGAGATGAGCTGTGAATCTTGCAAGCTCAGGAACAAACGGCAAGCCAATTCGAAGGTGTACAGCTTGGTGATCGGATAAACTGTGACCTTGTCTTTGCCTTGATGAAAACGAATTCTAATTTCAGTACCTTGATTTAAACAATTTGTACTGGTAGTAATTGAAGTAATCTACGGTACCTTGCCAGAGAGATTTGATATGATGGATGGTGACCAAATCCATGGTTTTGGTGTATTTGATGAGAGCATCAGGATCAAGGAAAGAGGAGAGGATCTTGCGCATGCGCTTGGCCTCCGCCGGCTGAGAGACGGTGGAGATACAGCGCCCGAGTAGCTTGTGCACGGAGGGAGGCCACCACAAGCGGACAAGCTTGTTCTCGTTTCCGAACAGAAACTTGTTGCCGGCGGTTCCACAGAAGACGGCAGTGGGCTGGCCGAACATCCTTGTCTTGAAAACCCGGCCATCGTACTTGTCCATTCTCTCTGCGATGAAGCTGTCTGGTTTCCCTCCCCTCAGCGCTCGGAAATACAGGAGAGTTTCGCCCACGATGGGCCATCCAAAGCTCCCCGGCGGCAGTCGCTTATTGCCAGAATCCGTGTTCAACCTTAACCAGTAGTTGAGCGCTAGTTTTGCAGTGAATATGGCTGTTAAAAGAACCACCGCCACAGCCGCCACCGCCACCGCCGATAACATGATGATGCGGGAATCAGAAGCCAAATGGAACGACGATGTGATTCTTAATCAAGATCTGGTTGGCTCATCAAGCGAACAGGCACCATATATTTTGTCGATAATATTGCAGGGTCCCAGCACGCTGTGGTGGCATTTTGGGAGGACATAGAAGAAGGTTTCGACGTAACATGAAAATTACTAACGGTTGAACAGTAGAGATGAAAAGAATTATAATTTGGTTTATATTATTATTTGTAGGTGGAGGATGAAGATAAATAGAGATAATTTAGATAACCTAATCCATAGAAGTAATAAATATATTAAATTTTAATTAAATAATTTAGACATTTTAGATTCATCATGGTCTTCACTCAAGTGGTGCAGTTGACGGTCCATAGTTGCCTGCACTATATACTCTTGCCCATTCGATATGCAATCATCAACCGTGCAGATTTTTGGACATGGAAACAGCCTGACCGATAATTGACAAACAAAGTGTAGTGTCAACTCGGAAGCCACTACTACAGTTTTGTTGTGCCACTGGAAAATCTCTCTAAGGACAACACTTGGAATAAACCTTATTATATTGAATTTAATTCATCATAATAATTAAGTACGGTGGGTGAATTTATAAACTGTATAATCTAAATAAGTAAAAAACAAAAACATTTTAAATGTTATTTTGCATGTAATCATGGGTACGTGATTATAGTGTCACGATTACGTGCAAATAGAATCTAAGACTATAGTGTCATGGTTGGGTACAAATTGTTCAGATAGTAATACTGAAAAAAGGATTATAATATAATCTAAATTGTATTTACCCAATAATAGACTTTCATAATCATATGCTCATAAGGTCTTAAAATATAAAATATTAATACATGTTCCAAAATGTATACCTTTTTTTTATAATAAGATATAACAATCAGCAATACTAACTATAAAAATTATCGAAAACAGCATATATAAAAAGGCTAATTCGAGTCCTCCAACGAACGCCTCTAAGATAGCCGGGCAAATCCATTGCTCTAAAATAAAAAAATTGTAAGGGTAAACTAAAGCTTCAACAAATAATCCATGAATTAAATGGTAAAAGCAATGTCAATGTCAAAGATATCAACTGAATTTCTCAAATGAAGCAATAATGCAAACCATCAATCAATTAAAATGAAGATCCTACAAAAATTAGAAGATCTATGCTTCCAAGCCATATTTTCTTGCCATTGCCCAACATGTTTTCATCTCCCTTTAGTGGATACTAAATATCATATATTATTGTTCATATATGATTATAATTGGATATGTCTCAATTTAATATATAATCATCTGTAAAATTTCATATAATGGTTCATACAGGAATTTACAGCGCCTCAAATAGAAACATCATGATCATTACAACGTATAAGGATTGAATTAGATTTCATACAATTTAGATTATACTAAGGGCCTATAGATTTTATTTTTTTGGATTCTTTAATGTCTTCATACATTATTTTTAACTGATCCATGCCAATAACAATATACAAAGGAAAAAGAGAACGTATAGCAACAAGTCCAAAGAAATGATCAACAATACAGAAGTCCGATGAATATGTAATTTATGAGAAAAAATAATCTTGATATCATTATTAAACTAATACTCCTTCTAAGTTAAACTCTTAAATTAATACCATCACATCAAATGAACATCACTGTGCTTCTAAATCAATCCTACAATCACATGGCTAATTTCATTGGACTAAAATCAACGTAAAGAATATTTGTCACAAACTAAAATCCCTATCATATAACTCAATCAACTTTTAAATCATGCTTGCCATAATATATAATTCAAATCATCCATTAACCACTCGACTAACACAAATCTTTGAATTAATGTGTTGTTAAGCCGAAATTCTTAATATTTAATAATAATATTATTTACATCAAAATATTAACGTAACAACTTTAATAATTTTACCATCTATATACTATTAACGACCTACAACAATTTCACATGAAATTGAACATTTAATCACGATATTCATTCAAGTATTTTTTTTCCGTGATTTCATACCAACATATGTAACACCACAATTGTACAATACATTACCTAAATCAGTATCATAATAGCTCAAAATGCCATTACCAAATCATACCCCAACCTCTCAACCATCTCCCAAAAATATATGTAAGCTGTAATTTTCAACCTACAACAATTAAATTTCCATCAATAACACTACACAAGATCATCATGCATAGATTCATATATTCATAATAAAAGCTTGAATACTCCTCCCAAACCTCTTGGCCAACTTCCATTTTCACAAGTGATTAAGATTTTCATCAAGTAACAATAAATCTCAACATAAAATTATATATTCCCAAATATTTATCTCATTATTTTCACATTTTCAAAAAAAATACAAAGCCCTACTCGAATTTTTTCTCCCCAAAATTGAAGATTAATGTCAAAATTCATAAATATTGAGATGAAGGATGTGCACATTATGAAATTACTTAGTTTGACTCCCCAAACTTTCTCATGCTTCACCTTCACCTTCTCTGTGTGTGTGTCTCTCTCTCTCTGTAAAGCGGCCATGGTTGATGCAAAAACTGAAGAAGCCCGAGGCCGCTTTTGCCTATACAACTTTCTACACTTTGCATTATCCTCACCCACGTGTTGGGTTTGCTTCATGCATTAGGACACTTGCCATTAGGACATCTAAAAAAATTGTGTTCTACTCACTTTTCCATCACACATCGGCCGGCCAGCCCATAGATTAATTTGGGCGATTAGTTTAATGTTAATTGCATTTAATTTTGGTTACTTTTTTGTGAGTCCAACACTCAATGGATACATCATCTGAAGGATACGCAATATTTATGCTAGACTCACTTGAGTCGAATTGTCAGGTAAGATATGTGCGATATTCGTGTGAAAGTCACTCAAGCGACAGAGTACACTGGAGGTTCGTTCAAGTAAAAGTTAGATCAAGGGATAAAATCGATAATACTCATGCCCGATAAGAAGGTGCCTATGCATAGCATGCACTATTTTGTGTGCATAATGTTCACCAAAGGTGCACATGCGCCAATGCTCCTATAAAAGTCCTCATATGATTTTAGGAAAAAAGAAAGAGACCATTTTTAATACCAAGGCGCTGCATGACGTGAAAGAACAGAGAAAAAAAAAAAGAACAGAATTTAGTATCCGAATGAGATTTGATTCTAGTTTTATTTTTCACCAAACTTGTGTTCATTATTTTAGTTTATTTCTAGTATATATTTTCTCCATTCTTCTCTTATAGGTTACAAAATGTGTTGGAGTTAGATTTGACCATCATTTACTTATGTTGCAATGCATGGATCTTGGAGAGGATTATATTTATAATTGAATACTATTTTATAGTAAATTTATTTAGAATTTATTATGTGATTGTTTTCTTGATTGAGAAAAATTTTTCATATTAAATTTTGCTATACAACTTATATTTATATGGTCATGTTATCTGGTTCCATGTATTCTTGATACATCCCTGGATTCGGGTTACTATACAAATTAGGGAGCCTCCCAGTCTTCCTCGTCGGGTCGGATTCAGGCGAGTTTGGTCTTCATCTTTAATAACTTGGGTATTGTACAACACAATAAATGAATAAGAGGTTAGATGATTGACAAGACTCACTTTTTGGTTTATCCTTCGATACACAAATCAATAATCTTCCTTAAAAGAGGGAAAGATGCAGGGCTAAGGGCTATGTGTGATGATGCAAGAGCGTAGGTTTTGAGTTTGACTTAGAGATTGTACTCGATGGGGAGAGGCTTTGATATTGAGGGAGCAAGAATTATGAAGGAATTCTTTGGAGGCTTCTTGGACAGAGAGAGGCCCCTGGAGATCTCTTGAGTGTGAGTGTTTATGAGTACGTCTGAGCATGAGAGGAAGCGTGACCCTCAAAGTTTGTCTTAACGATTTTTTATAGCATTTGGGCCAGCTTAGACCTGTTTGGATGTCAAGACTGGCCACCAGCTAGTTGTACAGATTAGGCAGGCTGGCATGGGGATCATGGAAGCCGATTAGGGTAACCGTGATTAGTCAAAAAGATCCCCTCCTTCTTGGAGGAGATGTTGGACAAAGCGGATATGAGAGTTGTCACTATGAGAGATCTGCTGAGTTGGAGTTACCATTCTAAAAGAGATTGTGACCGGAGGTAATATTCAGAGTGTTGAGTTGGTTAAGGCAAGTAATCTTCAGCGTGCGAAAATAGGATTGTAGGCCATCTTGATTTGGTTGAGGTTGAGTTGGACTTGTCTGGTTGAGCTGGAATGATGCTTGGGTCAATGGAAGCATTGACCAATCCCTAGGCCTACAGATCGGACACCCTCTAGGCCTGCTTTTAGCCCATAGGCCTTCGTGTTGGGTTGACTCATTTCTACCATTCCCATCACTACCCCCATGTCAAGGGTTTCAATTTTCAACCCTCGGTATGTTCACGGATGGGATGTGTCTTGTCAATTTCTTCTTTTCCTCCTTTCCCATACCGTCCTCAGATTCCTTGCCTTATTATTTCTGGCGTGATTATCTATACCCACGATTTTCTGTAGATTTACTAGCATGGAAAATCTTTGGCATTTTATCACCCGTTAATCCTTCTGCGTGCTATAAATTAAGGGGTTCGTTGTGCCTTGCATCACATCCTGCTTTTATTAGTCAAGTGGCATGGGAGCCCAAAGGCACCATGAAGCTTGAGTTGCTGACCATCGGGATTGGTAGGAGCTCATTTTTAGTGTACGAAGGTGTCATCCTGGGACACACAAGAGGCCTTCTTTGGTCACTCTTTTTTGCTTGGATAATTGCTTTGGTCACCCCTTTTGTGTCTGTTTTGGAGCCCAAACTACTGCAATTTTTGAGCAGGGCAAGGCTTTCCTTTCACTTGGGCGTGGGCTGGTCTTTGAAATAGGCTACTTCTCCAGCTCATTAAGAAATGCTGTCTCCACGAGCCATGCCCACCACTGGTAGGGTTGGCGGTGGGTTCGAGTTCGAGGCCATTTCTTCCTTATTGTGGGGTGAGGCTTCCTTTTCCCTTTGGCTCTGTCTAGATGGCAGCCTCTCTTCATGAGGATTGGGTCATTGATCAGTTAGGTAGGCAGGATGCCAGAGTGGATTGTCAGTCTATTAGTTTGGTTTTGACATCATCACATTTGCTTGCCACCAATTTGTCATCCTCGAGAAGAGAAGCGTAGTGGCCTAGGAGGTTGCGCCGCTCTGACACCTGACCCATCCCATCCTACCAAGTATCCATCGCTTGCACAGCAATAGGTGGTCATTAATAACGCAGGACGATTAATGTGCTCGGACATCCTCTGGTGTTAACACATGTCCAAGTTATTAGGCACGCGTGTTTTTGAGGCGTTGCTTCAAATTTTGAACAACACCCTTTATAAAATGATGCCTCTTCCCCATTATCTCCCATCCTTCTTCTTCAAGGGTCAGTGGAAAGTATAGGCACATAGCGGTCTCATCCCGGCCCTAGAAGCTCAGCAGGGTGCAAAAATGATCTAGGTGGTCTATTAGATCAATACTTTCGTCATAGGGTTCTAGGATAAGCATTTTAAACTTCTGAAGGAGTGGTTGCATTCGAATCTCTATTGTGAATAGTGATCTTCTCAGATCGGCAGACCATCCACTAGCATCTTCCTTAAACATGTGCTGTTATATCTTTTCCACTCATTCCTCTACTTGAGGAGAGACCGCAACCATTTTCGCATTGAAGTAGGTCCTTAACTCTAAGAGATATGGTGAGTGGCATGAGGTCGGTCGACCGTTGCCACTGGTTAGCTAGATGTTGCACAAGGCTCCCTCTCGGGCCGGGGGCCTCTACTCATTGTTGCATGAGTAACAAAGATTTTTTCACTTTGGGATCTCATTTGGTTTCTTGCAAACAAGTTGGCCCTCCAAATGAGATCAAGCCCCATCGCTCAAAGCCACTTGGGCTCTGAGGTCGTTGAGGTGTCCTACCATCTGGGCCGGGTGCTTCTCCCTCTAGCTTTTTCATTTTGATGTTGAAGTGAGGTTGGTTGAAGAAAGAGCCCCTTGCCTATGTCGGCGTGGGCAAAGGATTTGGAGTATTAAGGATATGTTATCCACTTGGTCGGCGAGTACTTGTATGAGGGGTACTGGTCGCTCTTCCGCATGGCTACCCGTGGAGGGGTCATCACCAAGGGGGATGATGTCCTTGGACTGAGTGCTAGTGCATGCTCTGCTATTGACCATGTTTTCTTTAGTGTGGATCGTGGTTAATTTTTTATTCACCTTCCCATAGACGATGCCAATAATGCATCCCTAGACTTGAATTGTTGTATGGATTAGGGAGCTTCTAGGTCTTTCTCGTTGGGTTGGCTCAGGTGGGTTTGGTCTCCGTATTTGATAATTTGGGTCCTATTCAACACAACAAATGAATAAGAGGTTAGAGAATTGATAGGATAAACTCATTGATTTACCATATGAAACTCAAATCAGTAATCTTCCTCAAAAGATGAAAAGATTTAGGGGTGGGGGATATACGCGATGATGCAAGAGTATGGGTTTTAAGTTTGACTTAGAGGTTACACTCGGTGGGGAGTGGCTTTGATATTGAAGGAGTAAGAATCGTGAAGGAATTCTTTGGAGGATCTTTGAACAGAGAGGCCTCTTGAGATCTCTTAAGTGTGAGTGTTTGCGGGTGCGTTTGAGCGTTAGAGGAAGCGTGTCCCTTGGAGTTTGTGTCAAGGGTTCTTTTTATAGCCTTTAGGCCAGTTCATACCTATTTGGGTGCCAAGGCTGGCCACTAGCTGGCGATGTAGATTTGGCAGGCTGGCACGAGGATTTTAGGTGCCAATTAGGATAACTGTGATCAGTCGATCCCTTCTTTCATAGAGGAGATGTTGGATGTGATGGATATGGCAGTTGCCACTGTGAGAGATCTACTGAGTTAGAATTGCCATTCTGGGAGAAATTACGGTCGAAGGTAATATTCGTGGTGCCGAGTTGGCTAAGGCAAGTAATCTTCCACTCGCAGGAAGAGAACTGTAGGCTATCCTGATTGGGTTGAGGTTGACTTGGGCTTGTCCGGCCAGCTAGAATGATATTTAGGTCAATGGAAGCGTTGACCGATCCCTGGGCCTATAGGCTGGACACCCTCTATGCTGCTGTTAGCTCGTGGGCCTTTGTGGTGGGTTGGCTCATTTCTACCGTTCCGATCAATTCTTATGATATTTGGTGGTGATAATTAACAGGAGATTTGAGGGTTTATTTCTACTGTGACGGTTGTGTGTGTATTTTGTCCCTAGAGAATTTCAATAAATGCTATTAGAGCGTAGGCTTTTCGATTTTGTTAAAAATACTACAATTTTATAATATCATTAACGAAGAATTTGCTATTCTATAGTGAGCATTTTAGTGAGAAATCTAATTTCTTTTTTTGGTAAAAACATTTTGATCTGAAAAAAATGGTAAAAGTACTAAAGAAGAAATAAGATAAACTGGAGACGACATAAGAAAAGGAGTTGCAAGATATGAAATCTTGCGGATAATGCCTTTAACGCTAATTTTTTAATTTATATTTATGGTGTTATAATTAATTGCATTATGTCAATATGTAAAATAAATATATAATAGAAATTTTGAAAAAAAATAAATTTTTAGGAATAAGGTTCAATGTCTAGTAAGCGCAACTGCAATGCATGTGCATATTTTTAGGAGAAGTTCCATGCATGAGGTGTACATGATAGCATACTCGTATATATTTTAGACAAAATTAACTAAAAGTTTAACCACCACTCACCAACCAAACAAGTACGGCCAACGCCAATACTCCAACGAACACCCCAGCTAGAAACGACACCTCCCTTGACGACAACCCCCAAGGGGTAGCTAGGGAGGTATACTGCCCGCATTCGATGTGCCGACGGCTGGGGTTTGAGGGCTCTTCCTGTCCGCACACAACTTGTGTGCTTAGAGGGAAAGAACTGAAGAAAGTGTGGTCGGTCAAATCCTGTATCGATGAAACATCCATCTCAGCGTTGAGAAGGATTCGAGCCGTGCAGCTTGCACCCAGAGGAAGTTCCATCTCGCTATCCAAGCACCAAGAAAGAAAATGAGGTGATATCAGCGCCACCACTACGGCGTCTAGCTGCCCCTCGGTCGTGAAAAGGTCTTTGCGACGTTCGATAACCGTGAGTAAATGGTCATTCGAGTCCACTGGCTTTGCCAAATCGGTCGAAGGTCAAGACCCCCCTTGACATCTTGAAGACTGCATCCTCCCCACAAGCAGGGGGAACTGGAGGGAGCGCGACTAGGTGGATCAGAGGAAGGTATCGAGAAACCGCCAGGTCTCCTCCATGCTACGACCTCATACTAGTAAGGAAAAGACGGTCCAACTTTAGAATCAAAAGTCTCTGACCACTCTATGGCCCCAAACGGGCGAGATAACCCAGGGGCGACCGTGATATGACCAACATGCATGACGGATCATCAATAGAGGTCCTCAGAAAGTTGCAAGCTAAGGACACTAAACCAACAGTCCGAGCTAGGAGGCCCCACCCTGAGGAGATGAGAGACATCCGGTGGGATTACCATCAAGCATAAGCCTCCCCCTCAAAGCGGGAAGGGTTGCACCTTGTCTTGGCAATTCTCTAGCCTGATGCATAAGAGCTATGAGCTCGGGGTGATGACTGGTCCTCAAGATGACAAGCTCTACCCATCTCAGAGGGCACTGCCTACTCCTACATGTCAAGTCTAAGTATGCTTGACATGTATCACATAGCGTGCTTGTAATGTGTGCCACACTCGGATTAATAAAATGGTTGCTATGTTCATCTCGTGTATATTTACATGAGTGCTTGCATGACATCACATAAAATCAAATGACCTAAACTGCCCTTAAGTTAAGCGAGTTATGGCTTACTCGTAAAATTGACCTATAAACAGTCAGAGAATCCCAGCTTAGGAAGTCGAGATGCCCAAAAGACATCAAAGTCACATGGCCTGGGGGGCTCACAGACAAGGCATTGGACCCCCCCATATGGCGGTTGTCAAAACCTCAGGGGTTTTTCTAAGCATGCGTGTGACGACTCCTAACGAGATGAGTATCATTAGCCAACCATGGTCAGCGGGTTAGGCTCAGACACATCCGAGCAAGACATCCTCATGATAGGAAAGAGCGCCAAAGTGGTAGCATGCGGGTGACGGCCTACGACTACATCAGAGCCTAGTGGCTGTGGCCTGAAAACCCATCACCCTGAGTGAGGCTCACTCATTGTCGTGCTACGACATCCTCTAGTGAAGACAAGCATGAAAGGGCCAAGGTATCTAGAAAAAAAAAAAAGAAAAGATGCAATAATCAGCCCAAGAAGCAGCAGTGCCACCAACCTGCCCCATTGTAAAGACACGCATGGATAGCCGACCATTCAAGATGAAGAAGTCGCCTACCGGTCTGGAGAAAGACCACTATTTGGCCAGGGGGCTCCGCTTAGGACGAGGCAAGGGTCAGGCGACCCTCCTTACGAAACTCTTCGACTCTTGCACTCGTTAACACCAACACTTGTCAGAAGGAAAATAGCAGTTGGAAGGTCTAGTGTACTTAGCCAGATTGCTAGTCAAAGGAGGCAGGCTTGACATGACGCTGAGGCCTTATCTCGGGAAGGTGCCAAAGGAGATGCCCTGGGGGTGCCCGCATATCCGACAATTCCTGTGGCTACGAAGGCCTCTGATGCTGGGGGCTCAGAGTATGATCTCATAATGGCCCTAGTGGCGACCTCAATCTCTCCACCAGGGCGTTGACGGCCCACACTGTCCAAACGACTGTGGTCGTGCGACAAAAAGACAGCGTCATGGCCGACAGCGCATAACGTACAACAATGGTCGAAGCAAAGTTGGGTGAAAGAGCTCAACACATGAGGAAAACAGAATAACAATAATCAACATCACTAGATCCTTTTGTTAAAAGTTACAACTATACAATGACGATATCCGGCAGACTCAGAACAAAATGAAAAAACTACATACTCCTATAGGTTATCCAGAGTGACCACACCTTGAAGAGCCCGGTCCCTCATCCAAAAAGACAATGAGGTCATCCTAGTGTTTGACTCTAATGTTCTACACGACAAGATAATCAGCAGGGAAGTCGGGAGTAGCTAGGGAGACTATATGGCAGCCGAAACAGAAATCCTCCAGAAACCGCCACCTCAGCAATGGGACCCCCTCCTCCGGATGGAGTTTGGACATTAGCTCCCTCTCCTGCTAGGCACTCATGCCCATTAGGTCAACGAGTCACTGTTGCCTCACTCGGGACTCGTCTTTGAGCATAGCAACTTGGGCAAGGGCCTAGGCATGAGCGTTCGAGAGCTTTTCTGTTCTAACCTCAGACTCGGACAAAGCCTGATTGAGGTAGTTGGCTTGCTCTTGACTTTGAATTGCCACTCCGCTCCATCTCCTCTCTATTGACACGGTCACACAGAAGGCAAGCAACCTCCTGCTCTAGAGAATGGATGTTCTCCTCCAGTTTGTAGAGCACTCCTATGACAACCAAAAAGAGAAACTAACCAATCAGGTGAGAGAGCCACTGAGAAGCACAACCGCAAAGGGTGAAGATTTTACAAATCTTACCTCGCTAACCAGAGGATGAAAGGATCCGACGGACTCAAGGATAGGAAGTCCCCTTAGAACCTCCTGACACTCTGGAGCACAATCAACTGGGCAAAACTCCACGCCGTCAGTAATAGTCCTCTCTGAAAGGGTAGCCCCAATCTCCTCCGACGACCAGTTATCGTTATTACTCCCCTCTGTCGAAGGCACAAAGGCGGAGGAGGGTGGCACCTCCGACGAGGATGCAACAAGAATGGGGATGCCGGTAGTATCATGGTGAGCCGTCTATGAAAGTGTCAGGAAGACAGCAGAGTAATGCTAAGGGAATGCCATCAGGGGAAGAAGCAAAGGCACACACCAAGCAAGAGGAACGACGAAAGAAGGGATTGACGAAACGCTTATATAGCCAGTCCCTAGGGAGCTAGAGAGCATTGTCACCATAATGGCAGCAACACGTGCCCTCACCCCAACGCGCCGCAATGCGTCCTTTCCCATACGTCATTATGAGCCATTATGGCGGTCATCACATCGCCTTTGCAATTGAAGTACTTAGATGCTTTGATTGACCCGACAGTTATGTGACCCCCAAAGATGGCTCGCAGATGCGCTAATCTTAACTTGTCGACCAGCAGGTGACAGTTCTTAGAGGCATCATTGAGAGAACACACATGGCGTGATGATGGCCCACGAAATAGATGACCTTGAACGTGGGCCCATTGGCACCTCCCCGGCCAGGAGTTGAGACAAGGGGCCGAGGGCTGAATCAAAATCAAGGCATCCAAAAATCCTCTCGTCATGACAGTTGAGACCAAAATCACAGAGAATGGAAGAATGAAGTACTCCCACCAGCCAGCGACAATGCACGAGCTGCTTGACAGGGGAGGTTCCAAACATTCCCGGCACGAAGGCCTAGAGCCTTTGAGGTCATTACTTTTTAGCAGAGACAATGTGAAGAGCCACAAGCTGATTGAAACACGGCCCTTAATTTTCCCAATCACAGGTATGTGGTTGACAAGTTAGCTAGCCATAGTCGGCTACGTCATGGCCCTTCTTCGAGTGACATGAATCGATCCAGAGTCTCCGAGAGCTCTCCGGCTACCTCAAACAGACCGTAGTCGATGGAGCCGATTTGCTACTAACCCAGAGTCACCTTGACTGCAACAGCACTTGATCGGCCATCCATTGCCCTAAAGGTGGCACTTTCTTGGAGGATGCGAGCAGCTTCGTCATCCTGGCTAGCGTGGTGCCCCCAGGAGTGCTGCTCCTCGGATGCAATCAGCCAATTGTTTTTGACATGGTAACTCTAGAGTTGATTCGACCAGCCAACCCCAGACTAGGCGTCAAGGTGGACTGCCACAAGTCGGATTCTCGCAAAATTAAACTACCAAGTTAGCGGATGACTAGCAGGTTGCAACCATGCGTAAGTATTCCAGCCACCAAAGATCGTGCAACAAAGTCAAAAGTTAGGAGATAGAAAGCAAGAAAAAGAGCAAAATTCTGAAGTTTCATTCATTATTTTTCTTTACAAATTACAAAACTTATATCAGTGTACATACATGACGGAAAAGAAAAAAAAGGAGCACATGGGAAAGATACCCTGCGGTGTCAGCTCGTAAATTTGGTTTTAGGAGGATAGTAGCGACTGAAGTATCCAACAACTGTTTGTTACTTATCAAACCTCCATACTAGGAGCTGAAGTGCCACAACGGCAGAATGGAATGCCATTTCGGGACTAGGGGAGGGGTGAGATGCTGCCACCCTCATAGGGAAGGCCTCCTGATAGGAGATCCTCTGTCGACACTGATAGTAGCCTATGAGGTTAAAACCCGACCATAACGACAACGACCGACCATGGCGGAACTCCAGAAACATCCTTTCCAGCAAGCTCCACAAGTGACCCTCTGACAAAAGGAACCAAAGGTTAAGCACTCTTTCTCGAGCCGAGATGGCACAATAGAATGTTTGTGCCTCAAAATTCCTTCAGAGGTTTCACCGTCGTACACCAACATGGAAGTGGAATATGATAGTGGCCCAAAAACCGATCCACCCGCGTCACAACAAGGAAACAACCCTAGAAAGGATGTGATGGAGAGCTCTAATCGCAACTTCCAGCCTCCCAAGACTTCCATCAATCTTGAATGGTAGCAACAAGGATTTCGAGCAACCTCTGAGCGCAGCTTTCAACCCCGAAGGATGCCCACAGGTCCTCCACCATGGCTACCCAGGACTCTCTCCTTACTTGATCGCTTGCATCACTTGATCAAGGGCAAGGTGATTCATTGTATGGAGCACGGAGAGTCCCCTTATTTATAGCCAGAGCAGGGATTAACGAAACCGTTAATTCGAAGGGTTGTGTCCATAGTGCCATTAGTAGGAGGTCAGCACCAGGCCTCGGAGCAAATCAGAACTTTCCAGGCAAGGATTAACTTAGATGACGCCCTACATGAAAAGAAGCAAGGAACACTAAAGAGAAAAGCCTCGAAAGGAAGTGTTTGGGAAAGGAGTGTACAAGTTCACCCACGCAGAGACATCCCATCATCGTACATACCTAGAACGGGCAAAGTATGTTTTCTTGGCATAGGGGGTTAATGATGGGTTCAGTGATACCATGGGCCAATCTAGTCCCAAATCTAACTATCAGTGTGACAAGGGATCCAACAAGCGGTGGGCTAAGCCTCAACAAGGAGATCAATCTGACCCGATCCATAAGCCATAGCAGTGACTAGAAGGAGGCCTCGGGAGCAATGAGTCGAAGGGGACAAGTGTCAGTGGCCCAATTGGCAATAAAGCCAAACGAACCAATTTGAAAAACCCTTAAGTAGATGACTAACAAGGCGGTGAGAGCATGTGCATGCAGAGCGCCACCTAAAGCCACCTGATGATTGGATCGAGGGACCACTCATGGCCTCCTTACCATAGCAAGTCGACACCTGATAGAGGTGGCTCTCATCAGCCCTTGGTGGCCAGCAAATCCAGAGGCGACACTTGTTACGGACCTTAACGCCAAAGTTTCACCCACAAAGTATTACAAATACTCCTCGCCACCACGAGGCTAGGGAGAGCTAAGGGAGGATGAGAATGAGCTAACTAGGGAAGAGCTTTGGCATTAGTGGGAAGATCCTCTTCCAGAGTTTAGGGAATGCCCTGCTCAATCCATAAGGCCCCTTTTCGGACCGGAAAAGCCTAGGTCCCTCAAAGAGTAAAGAAAAAACTAAGCTCTTTCCCTATACAACTCTTCCTCCTCCTTACAAAGTCACTCCCCGAGTGTATCCCCAATAAACCACTTACTTAGTGCATTTATAGTGAGCCACTCCATGAGAAAATCCATTGTGAACCACTCCATGAGTATGCCCTTAGTGAGCTACTTACCTATTACAATTTTAGTGAGCCACTTACCGAGTGCAACCCTAATGAGCCACTAACCAAGTGCAACAAGAATGAAGCCCAATCCTGCTTTTTCTCTAAGTCGTCCCTCGTCAGGCATGCAATAGGAGCCCAATCTTCCTTCCTCTCTAAGTCTCCCCCCATCAAGTGCATAACAAGACCCAATTCTCCTCTCACATCCTCCATTTATATACAATTTTGTATTATATAGTATCCTCTTTATATCTTTCTATCTCTGGAGAAAGATTTCTAACTTAAGTATCAGAGGATAAATCGGGGAGCGAATCCCGCCAATCATCTAACCTCTTATTTATAGTTTATGGTGCGTAGGTTTCAGGTTAGCAGCGATAGAGATTGAACTCGTTCCAATTCGATTTGTAATGGAAGATCAAGTGACTTGCTAATTCGTACCATAACTTAGAAACCAGGGGCGTATACTTCTCTTTCTTTCTCTTCTCTCCCATTTTCCTGTAAAATGATCGAAATAGTATGCAGGGATCCTTAAATACCCAAATCAACACACAATGATAAGATAGGTGCGTATCAGGTGCCACTAAAAATCTTAGGCGTGTATGAATGTCGTGTCAACTGCACATCAAGCGCCATATATTTTGTCAAATCTACACATGAATACTAATATATCTACACCTTAGGGACCATAATACTGCGCAAAACATGCATAAGCATGTTATAGATATTCATCAAGTACACAACTATTACCTCAAATACATATAAGCATGGGACAGGTGCCTTTCAAGCATTAAGTTTGATTCTGAATAATTTAATTTTTTTAAAAATTTAT
>JAODPA010113032.1:0-19246 GCA_025585075.1 Nepenthes mirabilis
TTTGCGATATCCCTGTTCCTGATTTATGAGTACTGTTTTTATACGATGATGCTTGCTGAGTTCTAGGCTCACGTTTTCATGTTTTATCCCTTCAGACTAGTGGCATAGATACGCTTGCAGGAGCTCGGACGTGATCGGGCTCGGATATTCCTTTTGGCGAGTGGAGAAGCTACATTTGATATATTTCTGATTTCGAGGATATGTTATGGTTATTATTTATGGCCGGATGGTGCCTTCATCATTGTATGTAAAATATTGAAGTTATGGATGAGTTGTTGTAAATTGGATACCTCCCTTACGATTATGGATAGCAGGTCATGTATTATTTGTCCGGATTCATATCCGATGAGATCTTGTGCGGATTTTATTTATATTGGGTCCTGCAAATGTTTGATTGTCACATCCGGGATGGGTTATTATGGTTGATGGAAATATATATTATTGATTTTATTTTTGACCTGCGTATATTGTGGTCCCGGGTCGTGACACAATAGCAGTGCAGGATCCTAAAACATCTCCAAATGTGGTGGAAGGTACCATCCTTATCTGTGGAATATCATCCTCTATTTTATTTGATTCTGATCTACACACTCATTTATTTCCAAGCAATTTGCATATTACATTTTGTCTGCCCCAAGAATTCTGAATTTGACTTTAGTTATTTCGACCCCTATTGGGTCCTCAATTGTAACAGATGTCATATACCCTGAATGTGAGATTGGGGTGAATGAAAAATGTCTGATGGTGAACTTGGTACTGTTAGATATGAGTGACTTTGATGTTATCCTAGGAATGGATTGGCTAACCAAATACTATGCCAGTATTGATTATTTTCAGAAAAGGGTGTATTTTAACATCCCTACAATTGATCCCTTCTTATTTCAAGGGATTAGTAGGAAGGAGATGCCTATGCTAGTTTCTCTTTTACATACTAAACATTTGATGCAAAGTGGATGCCAAACCTACTTGACGTATGCCAGTACTATTGAGAGTCATGGTGTGCTGGCTAAAGATAATTTAGTGGTATGTGAGTTTGAGGATGTCTTTCCAGAGGAGTTGCCGAGATTACCTCCTCACTGGGAGATTAAATTTGAAATTAAGGTTATTTCGGGTGCTGTTCCGATTTCTAAGGCACTCTACCGTATGGCGCCTGTTGAATTAAAGGAACTAAAATTACAAATACGGGAGTTATTGAATAAGAGATTCATTAGACCTAGTGTATTTCCGTGGGGTGCGTCAGTGCTGTTCGTAAGGAAGAAGGACGGGTCTCTGCGACTATGCTTGGATTACTGTGAATTGAATAAAATCACAATAAATAATAAATATCCTTTACCACGTATTGATGACTTGTTCGATCAGTTACATGGATCTTGGGTATTTTTAAAAATTGATTTGAGGTTTGGATATTATCAGGTGAGGATAGATGTGGCCAAAACTGCTTTTAGAACGAGGTATGGCCATTATGAATTTCTGGTGATGCCATTTGGTCTTACCAATACTCTAGCAGCTTTTATGGATTTGATGAATAGGGTGTTTAGGCCTTATCTTGATAAGTTTGTGGTGGTGTTCATAGATGACATTTTGATATACTCTAAGAATCATGAGGAATATGAAATCTATTTAAGGACCGTACTCCAAGTGCTTCGAGAAGAGAAGTTATATGCTAAATTGAAAAAGTGTGAATTCTGGCTGAAGGAAGATGTATTTTTGGGATATATAATTTCTAATGAAGGAATTGTTGTGGATCCAAAGAAGGTAGAAGTCGTTACAAATTGGAGTCGGCCTACGTATGTTATTGAAGTCCAGAGTTTTCATGGCATGACCGGATACTATAGGCGTTTTGTAGAAAATTTTTCTCAGATTGTCGTACCCTTGACTCAGTTGACTAAGAAAGAGGTCAAGTTTGACTGGACTGAAAATTATGATCAGAGTTTTCAAAAGTTAAAGGATTGCTCAACAACAGCCCCGATACTAATAATTTTGAACAGTCCAGGAGGTTTTGAAGTATATTGTGATGCTTCTAAAGCTGGTTTAGGATATGTGTTAATACAAAATGGCAAGGTAGTGGTTTACGGTTCCAGACAACTAAAGGTACATGAAAAGAATTATTCGACACATGACCTGGAACTTGCTACAGTTGTATTTGCCTTAAAAATCTGGAGACACTATCTTTATGGTGAAAGGTTTCTGATCTATTCTGACCACAAGAGTTTGAAATATCTGTTCTCACAGAAAGAGCTAAATATGAGACAAAGGAGATGGGTGAAATTTCTAAAGGATTATGACTGTTAAATCCAGTATAAACTAAGAAAGGCGAATGTAGTTGCAGATGCTTTGAGCCGCTGATCAGGCTATATGGCCAAGTTGCAGATCAAGCAAATAAAAATGTTGGAGTATTTGAGGCAAAGTGATATCCGGCGTTATGTTCAGGACGGTCGGATGATTTTATCATACCTTCAAATACAGTCGGAGGTGATAAATGAAGTTAAGAAAAAACAGGTGAATGACGCTTTTCTTATGGGTATTCTAGGTGATCTAAATAAAAATTTTAGAATTGACTTCAATGTTTGAACCGATGAAGTGTTGAGGTTTAGAGATTGTTTGTGTGTACCGGATGATGTGGAGCTGAAGGGGAAGATTTTGAAAGAAGCTCACCGATTACGGTATACAATCCATCCCAAAGTCAATTAAATGTACTAGGATTTAAAAAAAAAAACTTTTTAGTTAAGGAATATAAAAAGGGACATCACGACTTATGTGGAGAAATGTCTTGTGTATCAACAAGTGAAAGGTGAAAGAAGAAAATCATCTGGGTTATTACAACCAATGCCGGTTTCGAGCTGGAAATGTGAGGATGTTACCATGGACTTTGTGATCAGTCTACCAAGGACTCCAAGAAAACACAATGCCGTATGGGTTATCGTTGACCAGCTGACAAAGGCAGCCCATTTCTTAGCAATCAAAACGACTTACTCTCGTGACAAGCTAGTATGCCTACTTCTACTGTATCTGATAGGGATCCCCGCTTTGTTTCAAGGTTTTGGAAGAGTTTGCATAAAGAATTGGGGATGAAACAAAAATTTAATACTACTTATCATCTTCAGACGGATGGCCAATCAGAACGTACAATTCAAATTCTAGAAGATATGTTAAGAGGGTCTGTGTTGAACATGAAAAGGACTTAGGATAATTATTTCGCCTTGGCGAAGTTCGCATATAACAATAACCATTAGGCAAGTATAGGCATGGTATCTTTTGAGGTATTGTATGGGGGAAAGTGTAGATCGTCGATCCACTGAGAGGAGATCGGAGATAAACAAACCTTGGGTCCTGTAATCATCAAAGAAATAGCCGAAAATATTAAATTGATACACAAGAACTTGACGTTTGCCCGGAGTAGACAGAAAAGCTATACAGGCGGAGGAGATCAGAAATAATTGAAGCCTCGATTTATTGGTCCCTTTAAGATTTTAGAAAGGATCGGAGAAGTCGCTTATAGATTGGCACTGCCATCAAATTTGATAGAAGTATATGACGTGTTCCACGTATCCATATTCAGGAAGTACGTTCATGACCCCACACACATGATTGAATTCGAGCTCTTGCAAATTGACAAAGATTTATCATACATTGAGGAGACATTGCAGATTCTAGACTGGAAGAAGTAAAGACTACGTACAAAGACGATCCCCTTGGTAAATGTGCTCTGGAGGAATCACTCATCCGGAGAAGCAACTTGGGAGTGAGAAGAAGAAATCTGGAGCAAGTATCCCCACTTGTTCGTTTAAGGTTTGTAATTTTGTTTAAATTTTGAAGACGAAATTTCTTTAATTAGAGGAGAATTGTGAGATCCCAATCCCAAAAACATAAAAGGCTAGAAAGTATATGGTAGTGTAGCTTGAAAAAAAACCGGAATAACTTGTGGAAGGCTTAAAAATCGGAGTAATTTATTGCAGCTTAAAAACTAGAGTGATTTATTGTAGCTTGAAAATTCGGAGTAATTTATAGAAGGCTTAAAAACCAGAGTGATTTATTACAACTTAAAAATCGGAGTGATTTATTGTAACTTGAAAATCCGGAGTAACTTGTGAAATGCTTGAAAATCGAAGTGATTTATTACAACTTAAAAACCGAAGTGATTTATTGTAGCTTGAAAATTGAGAGTAACTTGTAAAAGGCTTAGAAGTTGGAGTGATTTGTGAGAGGTTTAAAGGTCGGAGTGGCCTTGTGTCTCTTAAAGGCGGAGTGGCTGGAGCCCTCTGGAAGGCCATACTACTTTGTATAAGTATAAGAGGCTGGAGTTGATGGTGAAGGAGTAAAGCCAGAACGGATGGTGATGTGAGTGAAGGCTGGAAGGATGATTTATTGAGTAAGAAGAAAATGTTGATCGGTTTTGAGTAAGAAGAAAATATTGACCGGTTTTCAAAGAAATATTGATCGATTTTGAAGAAAATGTTAACCGGTTCTAAAGGAAATGTTGACCAATTTTGAAGGAAATGTTGGTCGATAGGAATTGACAACGAGTTGTTTACCCGATTTAGGAATTATTAACCGAAATAAATTAAAGGCGTTAAAAACCATAGTAAATTGAGGACAATAAAGGCCGACTTTGTTATTTAGTCGGACTAGATCCAACTACTCTAATCCAATTAGAGTAAGTAAACTACCCTTACCTACTCCGTTAACCTTCTAGAAGAAAGTACCAAGTGGGTAACTTACCCCACTTGCTCCCACCTAACCTTTCCTCTATATATATTGAACTCCTAGTCTGAAAAAGAAGTGAAAAAAATCTGTAAAAAAACGAAAAAGTAAGAGGCGAAGAGGAAGAGGGAGCCTTAGGCCAGTTAGAGTGGACAGTTTGGAAATCAGGAAAGTGTACCTTTCGATTTTAAGTTAAGGCTTTTAGAACATTTTAATGCAAGAATACTTCAAACTTGTTTTCTATAATTATTACTTTTAAATATCTCTGTATGTTAGCTGCGAGGATTGCATGAATAATATGAATTTTATTCGTAATCTTGATTTCATGTTTTAAGTTTAATGTACGGTCGGACTACTTTGCATGAATAAAATTTTGATTTAGATTTCATGTTTGACCTATGCTTTCTGTTCAAATCATGTTCGGATTTTCTTTGTATGAAAATTTGGCATGAAACTGGAATAACAAAATATAAAGGCCCTTTTGAACTTGTCCGAAAAATGGAACATATGAATTTTGAATCAACCTGGAGACATGATGTCAAAATAAGAAGGCCCTTTGTATCTGTTCGAAAAATGGAGCATATAAATTGTGAATCGACCTTAAGACACGATGAACTATGAAAAAATAAGATCAGACCTAGCACTGTCACACAGTCAGATAAGATTCTCTGACATGCCTTATAACGTTACGGTAGTAACCGGGAATAGCACCATCCATGGAGTGATATGTAGTCCGTCCCTCCTTGGGACATAATGAGAGGGTAGAAATTGAATATCAAATAGAGGCCTTTGATTGTATGGAGTAAATAGGATATAATCTATCCTATGAAAAGGATATGAATATGAATTTTGAATAGAGGCCTCTGATTGTGTGAAGTGAACACAATCTATTCCCGACTAGTTTCTCCATTGGTTGGTAGGGTCTACCAGCTTAGATCCATTTGGATAATAAAGACCAGTAAAAATAATATGAATTTGAGAACTTCAAATTTTGACACTAAATTTTGGGCTCTGATAATTTATACGAGACAATAAATTATATGCTTGAAAAAACCAACACTGAGCTGCTATATTACGTACTCCGAAAATTTGCATTGATCATGAATCTTGGAATTTCCATGATATTTTTTTATTGCATATTTTTAGTACTTTTATATGTTTCGGCTCATTCTTTTATAGTTTTTCAGATGAGATTGTAGAATTAAGATTGGATGAGCAAAACTAGATCAAGCTTAGCAAGAAGGGATTTTGGATCCGGAGAGCCTACTGAAAATTCTTTTTGAAGGATTTCGGTAGTATTAAATGAAATTATTGTTGAATAGCATGTATGAGAATATCGATACTTCCACTTTTGTACCTTTTGGAATATATCTGCTTCCGCTATTATCTTTTGGTTGTAATCGGGTATTAGAACGGCATCTCTATACGAATTTTGATCCAATAAAATGGAATGTTAAAAGAGTTGGAGCCATTATTGTTATATGGTATTTAGCGATCCTGTGATTGTGTTAGTTATGCTTTTGATAATTTACTAATTTACCTAAGAGTCTGAAGTCTTGAGTGTCAATTCTAGATGGTCTCCAATGAAGCAAAAAAAATTGAGGTTCCGTCACACAGTTTTTTAGAGAGGTATCGAAGCTAATCTAGAGAAGATAAATGTCATAATAGACATGAAATATCTATGATCCATTAAGGTAACCAAAAACTCATGGATGACTGGCAGTGCTATTATGATTTATAACAAAATTAGTGAAAAAACATCTCACATTCTTCAAAGTACTCAGGAGAGAAAAGACAGACAAATTCAAATGCTGACTTTAGACTAGTATATATTTCCCTAAAGTATTAGCAAATCTTGGGACACATTATTCTCTATAGGAAAAGATTGAACAAACCTTAGTGTTTATCATCAGAAAGTTTTGACTATGCTTCTAAGCTCAAATGATTGTAAAACTAACAAACCAATATTTAAGAAAAATCTTGCAGAAACCAAAACTATTAGGATGCCTAATCAATTTGTTAGTTTAGGTGAGTTCTACATCAAGCTTTGGTCTTGACCTTCTATAATAAGTTAGGCTCTAGTAGACTTTATTATCAAAAACACTACTAATACGACTTAATAGACTACTAGAGAAGAATAATCAGAATCATAACTAGCTCCACAACTGGGATTGCCATGATGAGCACACCCTGTTGACAGGGTGTTTTGTCAAACTGGCAGTGATACTAGAATGGTTCTTACCTTACTTGAGAGAGTAAAGTTGAAATATTCAATAACCTTTAAGTTTTTTGTTACTAATAACGTGACCAAATATGAAGCTTTGGTAATTGTTATGCTTGTGATCATAAAACACAGTACATCTAACAAGTTAATACTACAAAACATAGAAATTGCATACTCCTAAAATATAACGTCAAAAAACAAAAAAAAGGTTGAGGTTGATCTCCGTGGAAGAGGAATACGGAGAAAGCACCATGTAAATAGTCTTTCTCTCTCTCTCTCTCTCTCTCCCCCCTTCTCTTCCTTTAAAAGAAGACAATTGTGAAAGGGACTATGCATTCCGAATCACAAATAGTTTCAACCCCTTAATAAAATTATGAAAGTTGTAAAAATATAAATATTCAATACATGTAAACAAATATTTAAATCTAGATGATATAATCTGTGACGGATCACATTTTCTAACCAAAAACCAACATGGTTTCAACTGTAAAACGACTGTCAGACTAATATAAATTCGTACAAAATGCTCATATAACACACACACACATATATATCCACAATAGACAAAATAGGATCCAAAAGTCACAATTAAAATTTGTGGTACCAACGTCATAACTCCGGTTACGACATCGACTCAGATAAGATGCCACCGGGTATCTAAATAAACCATAAAAACCTGTGAAAGTATATAGATTCATCAAATACAGCAAAAACTAAAATATATGTATATCATCAACATACAACTACATCAATACATATCCATCATGCTACATATACAAAATTATTCATCGAGTAACAAAATCATAAAATCTAAGTCCATAAGATCTTCCTCCAAGTCTTCATGCCTAGTTGACTTCTAACCCTCTACTTTGCCTCATCGGATATAAGTTTGTGCTCATTTGAAGGAAGTAAAATAGTAAGGGTGAGCCAAATACTCAGTGAAGCACAATATAATTAAGGATAGTAAGCAATATATTCAAAATAAAGTAGAAGAAGGATATAGGAGTATGATATAAATGTATAAATATGAAACATGATTAAATATATTTTTTTGGAAGACCTTTACTTTTTCCATTTTATTTCTAATTCCTTTATATTCTAAAATATACAGAATTATCTTTATCTTTACAAATCAGAGCCAGTAGGTCTTACCAGTTAACGGTGCGGTTGAACGAAAAAATAAATGTGTTTGCTTTCACATATTCTAAAGCACAAACCTACGAAATTCAAATACCTTGGGGTGAGTCGTATACATTTAGCCCGATATACGAAGCCATAAAACATATACCATCACATCTCCCATGGTCAAGAGGCAGTTTCTGTACTTCCACAATAATGTCCTAAGACATGTTAGGTACTACCTTCTGAATATAAATCCTTGGTCTAGATTTCATAATTACTTATGCTTAAGAAAAAATCCACCATGTTCTTACACAGAGTTCTCACTCCTAGAGAACAAATCAAAAAATAAATCAAATTGTGAATTCCCTTCTTACACTTTGCATAAATCTATAATTCTTGTGTACAAATAGACTTTGTCATTTATTTGGGAACTTAAATGTTTATCTAATTTCAAATACATGCATGAATAAACAAAGTTCTTAGGAAGAATTAGTAAATTCTTACCACCATAAGTCAACCATAATTTTATAGCTTTCAGACAACAATTTTCTTCACAAAAACATCCACATGATTCCCAGAATACATACAAAATGACATACACAATTTTCATGCAAATAAATACCAAATAAATCGGGTAAAAATATTCTCAAAGTTGGGGTTTCAATTATCTAAAACCAAATCCTATATAAATCCTAAGTTACATGGGTAAAATTGCCAGGGCACGGGTAGGGTTTCCATATGCATAAAACCGCATAAAACTACCAAGTCGGACACATAATCGATAAATAATCATATACAAGATATGGGTATTCATTTCCTAAAGCCGATTCATGTATAAATCTCAAAATAAATAGGTAAAATATTTGGGCATGAGGTTACGGTTTCGCGTCCGAAATACCACATAAAACTTGAAAATCGGACGTGAAATCAATATTATACATGCTTAAGTCATGAGTATCATAAAATAAAAGTATGGACGGGTATCAGCACGAAAATATCTGAAAAGATCTGAACAAAAAGTAAAATGAGAGGAAAAAAAGTATATGAGTATACTTGCCTCGACCAGATCAACAATTTCTCTAACTAGACCCAAGCTAGAATCGACTCGGATGCCTCAATTTTGCTCATTCTATCTCTTCTCCTTCGCGTTCTCTATCTCTCCTCTCTCTCTTTCCACGCAAAAATGGCCATAGAAAACATTTGGCATGTTTTTATACGTAAACTGGCACCTCGAGCGCTGTTCGGGTGTCACAGTACCCAAAAAACCGCGCTCGAGCATGCATCGAGCGTGCGATTCTGCCAAATGCGCCCCCAATGCGCCTCAGGCATCTGTAAAGCGCGACATTCTATTTGTTGTGCTCAGGTCACACCTTGGGCGTGAGTCGGGCGCGGGTCAGGCCTGCGTCAAGTCTGGAGTGAGCCTGCTCCACACATGTACCATACATGACCTGTTTTGATCATTCCAAGCTAATTTCATATCTTTGGACCCTAATTTTGATTATATTAGCTCAATATGTCACGATTATTATAATTTAAATTTTGAATCTTATTTACGGATTAATTTTTCAATAATTACAATGCTGATTCCCGATTTTATCAATTTCGGGTCTTTGGGTTTTTTAATCCAATTTCTTTTATATTCTTTAACCTCAATTCATTTATATTGACTTAGTTACTTCTAATTAACATATTTTAAAAACTGGTACCTTATAACTCTCTCTTACTTATAGAAATTTCGTCCTTAAAATTTAACAAACCTCAAAATTTGAATCTGAAAATACATATAGGCCCACACGCCTCCGCTGCGCTATTCCGATTGATCATTTACTTACACACTAAAATCAACTTGTAATTCTTATCCATTGATTCATATTAAGCACCTGAGTTACACAATAGCTATAGACCTAATAAAATCTCAAAGATATCAATATATCTAAGGCAAAACTCATAATCCTCAAATTACAACCAACATAGGAAATACAATTGAAGCAATTATCCCAAAAATTTTGATATAGCCTCAAGTTACCACCAAAACCTCAAAATTTGAACATTTAGCAATTTATCACGTCATTGACATGCCCACAAGCCAACTTGCACAATTCAATCATGTCATCCAAGTTCACGATAAATGAACCGTCCTTACTAGCTAATCCATAATTATTCAAACACCTAAAATCCTAACTGTTCTGACAACCCCGAAGCAAAACAATTCAAACATAAGACTTCTCATCTCATGATTTCATAACTTTAATACTCCAAATACAATTTTGTCTCCCAAATCAAAAGTGCAGCATCCCATTAGCTTAAATATTAGAACCTACTCACGGTTCACCTTTCAACATCTCCTATATAGTATCGAAAATATATCAAATCTAAAGGCTCTCAATATCGAATTATCGGCACTAATATTTGCCTTCCTTAAAAGACACCGATATTTACCTTCACAGTCCTCAAGCAGATTTACCCGCTTACACTGTTGTATGATCGTTTCTTTTTACAAAATAACTTCTCAAACCTTTAGAATCAGTTAGACCCTAACTATCTCAATAACTAATACCTATAAATCCTCAAAGGAAAGACCTCAACTACTAATTTCAAACCATGGGTGGAGTAATTTTAGTTATAAACTTCTCACCAACTTAACCCAAGGGCAACCGCCCATAAACGATGCGGGAAAATACAATCCTAAAACTTTCTCAAAAGTATGATATTTTACTATAATTCACTTGATCCTTTAGGGATCAACCCAAACGACATGGTCAAAAATTTACCTTTCATTCCTCGAAACTATCCTCACATACCTCATTCCAATCAATACGATCACTTCCAAGCCAAACACCCCACAGATGATGCATTCCTCGAGAAACATTTAACGGATATCTTACTGGATTCAACTAGACCGAAGATAACCACACATCTTAACGACATCCATCAGTCCTTCCCAAATTAGTCATACTCAAATCTCTATAGAAACATATTCATACTATCGAAGAAATTACATGCCCAACATAACATTTTTTCTATCCAAACTCACATTTTTTTATTAATTAAGCACACAGCTAATTGCCTTTCACAAACTATAATACTGTCCTCAAACAATGTTCACATACTCCCATGATCCTTTGAATTCATCTCTGAGGTCATCACAAAAATTGACCTAAATATGGATGAAAGATCCACTCTCTAAAAAAAAAAAGATCCACTCTATA
This sequence comes from Nepenthes mirabilis, assembly GCA_025585075.1. Classification (NCBI taxonomy): domain Eukaryota; kingdom Viridiplantae; phylum Streptophyta; class Magnoliopsida; order Caryophyllales; family Nepenthaceae; genus Nepenthes; species Nepenthes mirabilis. Next base: position 11,257 of record JAODPA010113032.1, read on the forward strand.
AAATTCACAAAAATGCCAATGAACCTACAGACCCAAATGGCATTACCGAAACTTGTAACGCCTGTATCTTTATCCTGAATACTGTCACGAGCACAACCCTCAACTATCTACAATTGATAATACTATGGAAACAGATCAACTCTAGAAATTATCAAGCCTTTGCAATAGATTAAATAAATCACCTATTAACTCATAGTGCCCTCTTATTGAACCATTAATCTCTCAAGTAACCCAAATATCAGCCATCTACATATAATCTCATCAATTTATTTTATCAACCCCAAATGTTCTAAAGCATCCCACAGTGGCACCTAACCAATGTTTTCTCAATTTTATGCAGATTCCTTAAAAATCGGTGTTAATATTGATAAAATTTCGAATTATCGATCAAAAGATAAATTACTATAATCTTTTTCTCTAAGAAACATCCTCAAATGCTTATACAGTTAAAATTTCATAGTGACTGCAAGATGACTTTCAGGTGTGGTCTCGTATGTTAAATAAATTTGGCATAGATCCACATTAAACAATTTGTAGGAAAAATGATAATAATTTCCTGATATCTCAACCAACTCTGCCTCATACTCAAAATTTCACAATTCAATTGCTAAGTATAATATCCTTACCGACACCATTCATACCAATATGGTGACTTACCAATAAAATCATCACTAATATCATATCAAAGATTGGTACCATCAATTAGATTAGATCAACCCAACCAATCATATCTACGAATCTAAGAAAATATCATAGACCTTGATACCACTAGCACAAACCCTAGATCATCAAATAAATGAATAAACTTAGGAAATACTAATGCAAAATAAATTTAGAATCCAAAATGATACATTTTGCTGTCATGGTAGACAATACCTCTACACCTTGTGCCATCACCATAGAACCCCAATAAAATGTACTGACTTTTTCACCTTCCGACCTATGGGATAAGGATAATCCACAATCATGTGGTCGAACTATCCACAATTAGAAACGTGCTCCCAAAAACTCGTCAGAAAAAACATTTATCCATAAAAGCATCAATGAATATATTCCACGATATCTCTTTATCCTCCTAACCCGTGACTCTTTTCTCAACAATCGCCCATGGTTGGCTTTACCTTCTAATTTATATGAGGCGAATATTACCTTATCTCCTTCCGAACATTGGGTCACTGCAAACACCATTTCAACTCTTAGGCTCAACATTTCAACTTCTATAGGATTTGTGCCACCCACAAATTTAGGCACTTGATTATCATTATTAAATCGATCATAAATCGATGTTCTTGGATTCACTAACACCAAAACTCGACTCCAAGTTATCCTAACCTCGAGCTATCTATTTCACCTTATCCATCTCACTGGCCATACTAATCAAGCTTCCCATTTCTAGTCCTCAAATCAAGATCAACCTAAATTAATCCTTAAGGTATCCACCTTTAACTTCTCTTTCTCCTGATTCTCGTCCAGACTAGGTCATTCAAGACTTTTAAATTTCACCATCATTCCAGGAAAATTCATATACTCCACTTCTTAATCTCGCGGTTGGCCACCATCACAAGCAGTTCTTCGTCTAGGTGCCATGGCAGTTACAAATATCCTTTCAAAAATAAGAACAATACGGGTTAGCTCATAATTCGGATACTAACTAAGACACCGCAAGCTGGACATTCAAATATGACTACTTATCCTAACTTAGTTCTAGCCTAAATCATTTAAACTAAGATAACTAAAACTATCCGATCTATCTTAATCATCCTATACTTTCGTCTACTTATTTAATCTATCTTATTTTAACCTAAACTTTTGTACAAGATTCATATCAAATCTAAGGTATCTCTTTTCTTTAATACCAATTGTGACAGACCATATTTTCTAACCAAAAATCAACATGGTTTTGACTGTAAAATAGCCGTCAGACTAATACAAACTTGTATAAAATTTATGTATAGCACATATATATATACCTATAACAGATAACATAGGATCCAAAAGTCACAATTAAAATTTCTAACAACATCATAACTTCGGTTATGACATTAACTTAAATAAGATACCACTAGGTATCTAAACAAACTATAAAAACTTGCGAAAGTATATGCTTTCATCAAATATAGCGAAAACTAAACTACATATACATCATCAACATACAACTTTGTCAATACATATCCATCACGCTATATATACAAAAGTACTCCACAAGTAATAAAATTATAAAATCTAAGTCTATAAGATCTTCCTCCAAGTCTTCATGCCTAGCCGACTTCTAACCCTCTACTCTACCTCATCGGATATAAGTTAGTATTAATTTGAAGGAAAAAAAATAGTAATGGTGAACCAAATACTTAATAAGGTACAATATAATTAAAGACAGTAAATAATATACTCAAAATAATGTAGAGAAATTGCATAGGAGTATAATATAAATGTATAAACATGAAACACGATTAAATATATTTTTTTGGAACACATTTACCTTTTTCATTTCATTTATGATTCCTTTAGATTCTAAAACATACAGAATTATCTTTATCTTTGCAGATCAAGTCTAATAAGCCTTACCAACTAACGGTACGGTCAAACGAGAAAATGAATGAGTTTACTTCTACACATTTTAAGGCACAAACCCACAAAATTTATATACCCCGTCATGAGTGATATACCTTTAGTCGAATATACAGGGCCATAAAACATATGCCACTATATTTCTCGTGGCCCAAAGATAGTCATCGTACTTTCACAGTAATATCTTAAGGTATGCCAAATAATACTACCCTCTGAATATAAATCATTGGCCCAGGTTTTGTGATTACTTATACTTAAGGAAAAATCCACCATATTCTTTCACAGAGTCCTCACTCCTGGAGAACAAATCATAAAATATATCAAATTGTGGATTCCCTTCTGACACTTTGCATAAATCTATAATTCTTAAATACAAATACACTTTGTCATTTATTAGGGGGCTTAAATCTTTATCTGATTTCACAAACATGTATGAATAAACATAGTGCTTAGGAAGAATTAGTAAATTCTTACTACCATAAGTCAAACATTATTTTGTAGCTTTTAGACAACAATTTTCTTCACAAAAACATCCACATAATTTTTGGAACACATACAAAATAACATATACAATTTTTATGCGAATAAATACCAAATAAATCGGGTAAAAACTTTCTCAAAGATATGGTTTTAATTATCTAAAATCAAATCATGTGTAAATCCCAAATTATGTGGATAAAAATGTTGAGGTACGAGATAGGATTTCCATGTGCATAAAACCACATAAAACTATCAAGTCGGACACCCAATTGATAAATAATCATATACAAGATATGTGTATACATTTCCTAAATCTGATTCATGTATAGATCTCAAAATGAACGAGAAAAAATATTCAGGTGCAGAGTTAGAATTTCACGTACGAAATACTGTATAAAACTTAAAAATCTGATGTGAAATCAATATATATGCATACTCAAGTCATGAGTATTACAAAATAAAAGTATAGACAGATATCGAAAAGAAAATATCCGAAGGGATCGAAATAAAAGGTGAAACGAGAGGAAGAAAAGTATATGAGTACCCTTGCCTTGGGTCGATCTACAACTCCTCTAATTAGCTCTGAGCCGAAATCAAACTCTGAAGCGTCGATTTCCTCCTTCTCTCTCTTCTCCTTCACGTTCTCTCTCTTTCCTCTCTTTCGTTCCAAGCAAAAATGGTCGTAGAAAACATTTTGTGCATTTTTATATGCAGACTGGCGTCTTGAGCACTAGTCGGGCACTGTTCGAGTGCCGCAGTACCCAAAAATTCGTGCTCGAGCACGTATCGGGCGTGCCTTGGGTACGACATTCTATTTTTTGCTCTTGGGTTGTGCCTCGGGTGCGGGTCGGGTGGGGTTCAAGCCTACGTCAAGCCTATAGCGAACTTGCTTCGCGCATGCGCCGTTTGGTACCCGTTTTGATCATTCTAACCCAATTTTTTACATCCTTAGATTCTAATTTTAATTATATTAGCTTAATATATCACGATTATCATAATTGAAAGCTTAAATCTTATTTACGTATTAACTTTTCAAGGATTACAATGTTTGTTTTCGATTTTACCAATTTTGGGTCTTTGAACTTTTCAATCCAATTTCTCCCTTATCCTTTGACCTTGATTCATTTATATTGATTTAATTATTCCCAATTATATATTTTTAAAACTGGTACTTTACATAACCAATAAAGAGCATATAGGATAGAGTAGTAAGCAATAAAGACACATTTTTTTTGGGACAAAAGGAGACCTCGATAATTACGACTATCAAGTAAAATCCTTCAGATTTCAACGGTTAGAAAAAATATACACTACGAAAATTAACTAACAGATTAGGTGGTATAGACGTGGTAACTTAATCGACTTACTCCCGTTTTGTAATCTCTACCAAAGAACTTCTTGGATTTGCCTCAGTAATAGAATGAGACGCCTTCCTTGCAACTAGGCGATCCGATCCCAAGCCTGAGATCTACCCTCTTTGCGCTCTTAGATCTCGCCTAAGAGTTGGACGGCTCACGATTAGAATTGATGAAGGCTTCCCTTCTATTTTCAAAAAATTGACCAAGTCATATCTACACCAATCTTGAGCACCCATCAATTCAAAGGCACTAATAAGAAGATCCAAGGTCGGCAAGATCCTTCCGAGTAGAGCTAAGTCCTTTTCCCTTAGCCTCTTCAAGCATAATTTCTCCAGAAGGCAGCAAGTCACCGTGTAGCCTCCCGAAGCACGTCCTCGCAGTGAGGTGATCCGATCCTGAGCCTAAGATCTTCCTTCTATGAGCTCTTGGATCTCGCTTAATACTCGGATGGCCCACGGTTGACACTGACAATTCCTACTCATGGCTCCAAGGCACCACGTCAACCGCTAGCGTCAACAATGATGGCCCACGCAGCGACTAACTGGCAGTGCATAGTTATGATGGGATCAAGACTTTTCCAACGGGCCCACGACCCAGCCCGACATCAAGCTCGGATTGATTGGCCTACAATCCAATCTTGCATCAAGCCGGACTGCTTGGTAGATGATCTAGTCCGGCGCTAAGCCAATTTGATTGGCTCACGATTCAAACTAGTACCTCGGATGAACCGTTGTAAATCAGAGACCGACACAGAAACAGGAATGTGGCGATATCAAGCAATAAAGAATGACATTCAAAAAATTAAAGAGGCAAACAATATGGCAAACTGCTCGTCAGTTCCATTCCTTAAGTCATTTTTACAAAGCACAAGCTTTCAACAGCAAATATACAACATAAGCAATACATGGAACAGTAATCCGACTTCAAAAGCCTCACCTAGCAAGGATGGATACCGAAAGGGCAAACAGACATATATCCCTAGAAAAGAGTTTCAGAGGGAAGAGCAGCGTAGCGAAGCAGGCAAGAATCCTGAGCACCACCGCCCTATGGCCACCGAAGTAGGAATCGCATACCAAAGCCCTCACCAGCAAGAGAGAGGCATGTAGCGCCAGCGCCATCCTAGGAAGCACCCATCGAAAGTCATCCACCGAGACTAGCCTTGGTCATGCAAGTCTATGCATCAATGCTGGACCTAGCATAGTGACGATGACTTAAGCATCGACATGAACTCAGAAAGTGCACCCCCACCAACAACTCCTAGAGCAAACGCTCTCACGAGAAGCCTAGGGTCAAATCAGTCGGAGGGGATGGGGTGCCATCATCTCCCGCCAAAGGGGCCGGGCTACCGCCCCTTCAAGGTTGCTCTGTTAAGAGCCCTCCGTCACCAGCTCGTAAATGAAGAAACTGGCCCAAGCCTCGCTTGATGCCGTGTAAGGTTGGGAAGCGCTAGAATGAAAAGAAGGAAACCGAAGCACATCACAAGCGCACATTTAGCTCTAGCTCCCAGCATTAAGCCAATGTCTCCACCAACTTCAGCAAGTGGTTAATTAGACTCCACGTCTCCTTCGAACATTCACACCACTTAGATGATTTGAGAAACGGGTGTTGCGACCCCCCTACTTATAGCCGGAACAGGAAATCAATATGCCATTATTATGGAAGATCACGCTGCCAGGCTAATCTGTTGAGAATCGGCAATGCTCAGAAAATTACCCCATAATCTTACCAAGACAAGCACCGATTCATTATCCTCTTTCACAAGAAGGCGGTAGAGCACCTTGAAGTGGAAAGCGTGAGCCAGAAGTTGCATAAGACGTCCAATCATTAGATATGCCAGGAGTTGGCAAAACTTAGCCTCTTGACATTGAGGGCTAGTGATGGGTATAGTTATATTGGGTCAGCTCGAAACCCAAGCCCATGAACTAATGCAAGGGCCCAACAAGACGGCTGCCCATGGGATAGCCCCACCATGGCTGTGGCGTTAGGGGTAGCCCATTTGGGTAGACTGGCCCAAACCCATTCCGCCCACCAAGCCTGCCAACCTGTGGGCAGGCGGGGAGATCTGCCAGTGACATGGGATTTTTCTAAAGTCGCACTGATCTCAGTAGATATCACAAGGCTATTTACCAAATTTACCCACCTCCCAGAGTGGCAACCAAAACCAACGAGATTCTGTGTGGGATTATTTGCTACCCCATATAGCAAGAAGTATCCTGCGAATCACTCTTCGGAGAACGCGATCACCCTATAATCCTCTTGGAAAAGGAAATAATCCCCGTAGACAAGCAATAGTAGTTATAATTCAATCATTGCTCCAGTTCGGCCTGCCCTCCTGTCACCAACCACTAAAGACAACGGAGACTCGATTGCCTTTTTCACTTATAAATACCCATTCGTTACAGTAGAGAGAGGAGGGGAGAATTCCAAGAGATTGAGAATTCAGAGAGAGGGCGAGAGCCAAAAGAAGGCACGATCAAATAAAGTCTCATATCGCCTAAAAACTCACCTCTAGTAGAAAAGAAGAAAAGGGAAAAAGGAGGGAGGGAGAGAGCTTTGAGTCTCCAACATCCCAGTTCCTTTAGGGTCCAACTGGAGTAATTTCCACCACAATAACGTAAGCTACGCCCAAGCTTCTAGAGAAACATCAGGATCCACCTCTCTAGGCCAGCCATTGGTAGGCCACCTATCTAGCCACCCCTTGGCTGGCCACCACTCCAGCTAGCCCTTAGGCCGGCCACCTCTCCAAGACGGCTAGCTCTCTCTAGTTCAGCCTAGGGTCGAATAGTCTTCCGTCCAGCAGGAGGCCATCCCTCCTTCCCATGCCAATAGGCGTCCCACGACGCAAACCACCTAGTCACAAAAAGAAATAACAGAGAGGAGCCTGCAACATATTGCTGAAAAGACAGATAATCTCCACCTATCCAAAGAGGTTCCACGTTGAACACCCATCCTCATTCAAGCCGCCATCCAAGCTCGCCCTCCACATAAGCCGCCACAACTCAGGCGCACCAATCTCGCGTCTCTAAAATGCTCACCCGTCGAGCACTCCTTCAGGATGCCCCTCGGCTGGGAGACCTCTAAGTCGCCCTTGACCAGGCGCACCTCTAAAATGCCCCTCAACAGGAGCTTCTCCAAAACATTCCTACAAGACACCCCTAAATCGAACACACCTTTAAATCGTTGCTCAGCGTGCACACTTCCAAGCCACCCCTCGGTTGGGTGCACCTCTAAACTGCTCTCAACGGGCACACCTCTAAGCCGTTCATTAACCAGCGCACCTCAAGCCACCCCACAGCCAGGCACATCTAAACGTTCAATCTAACACTACATATATTTACTCATTCATCACATTCTCCTAGTATCTTTCTATTTTTTAAAAAGATTTCTAATTTAAATGTCGGAAGACATATAGCCGGAGCAATTCTCGCCGTTCTCTAACATCTCATTTTACTTGTGGTGTGTAGGATCTAAATTTGAAACTACCGTTGTAGACCCGCTTCAATTCGACCGAATGTGAAAGATCAAGTAGATTTTTGGCTCTAATAGTAACCCGAATATAGAGACGCATCAAATACATATTTTAT
>JAODPA010113033.1:0-12918 GCA_025585075.1 Nepenthes mirabilis
ATAATTTTGATATAATTAGATATACAATTGAATATATAAATGGTTGGATCCTACTCGAAGATGGGCCAAGGACAATGAGGCCAAATAGAAAGAATGCCAGCCCAGTCGAGCAGCAAGGCCCAAACCCCATTGTGGAGCCCAACGGACCTGAGCGCACAGCCACGCGACATCTTAGAGTAACGGCCAATTAGCGTGTCACTACAATCTGCTGAAGCAATTGCAGGCGGTAAGAGCCTGCCCAGATGATGCTGGCCAATGAGGAGAAGGTCAACGTTGCAGGTCGTAACGCATGCCGACCTCCCAAATCGTTCAACCAATCCGTGCGCGTGCACCAGACCAAGCGTAGTTAACACCCGACGGCGGTCTCGATGCCACCGCAAAGCAACAACTGACATTGCTGGCTACCGTCAGCGGTCAGTGGCAAGTTAATCCCGACTTGCCACATGTCGGAGGTTTCCACGTCCAGGGTTCTCTACAATGGAGCCTATAAATATCATTTCCTTCAACGGAAAAAGGATCTTGATTCCTGATCGTGATTACATTCTCCATCCAATTCCGAATCCTTCGATCGGATTCCTGATCACCGAGTGAATCAAAGGTCATCGACCCTAAAAGCCTCTACAGAGCAACTTTAGTGGGCCACTCCTTGCAATGCAATCCGCAAAGCCCAGCCTCCCATAACCGCTCAATGAGTCTTACACTCTTGCATCCTCACATTCCTCATCGCATCTTTACATTCACTTTGACATCTCTCCGTTTATTACGAAAAATATCTAACTTGAGTGTCGGAATATTTTCGGTAGAAAAATATCCCGCAGACCTCTGACCTCTTATTTTTAGTTTGTGTTGTGTAGGACCCAGGTTAAGGAGAGCAGAGACCAGACCCGTTCGAGATTCAACCTAGACGTAGAATCCGAATATTTTCTAATCTGCCAGAAAACCTGGACCCAGAGATAAAAACATAAATGATGGGATAGTTGATTTTTCAACATGGGTTCTATTAAAAAATGATCAAATATATTTAATCATATTTTTATATTACAAAGAGACAGCTTTTCTAATTTAAACACAGCCCAGTTTAACTATTAATTTTCAATTTTTATTCACCCCATTGTGGGTAGATAATTAATAGAAAATACAATACTTACCACATTGAAGCACTAGTTAAGAACTGAGATTTCTTGCTGAATTATATACCAGAATTTGCCGCCGAGAGCGATCGATCGATCGATTGAAAGAGTGAACGTCGGAAGGGAAGAGAAGGCTATGAGTTTGGCTTGCAACTTCGAGGCCGATCTGATCGTGCTGCATTCGTATCAACAACACAAATTGGAAACCGATCAGAATTGAAGGTCGATGCAATACTTAGCAAATTGATGCACTGATTAAGGAAAACTTAGGCTTCTTACCGAATTAGAGATCAGAATTAGAGGTTGAGAACGATCGATCGAAAGACTGGACGTCGGAAGAGGGGAGAAGCCTGTGAGTTTGGCTTGCATCTTCGTGGTCGAGCTGATTGTGCTGCCTTCGCGATGCTTCGATGACATACTCGTTACTGTAAACGCTTACCTCCATGAATGAATCATCAACAAGAAGATCACCTTCAAGCATGCGTACCACAGCAGACATTGTTGGCCTGAGTGCTGGAGATGGATTTGTGCAGAAGAGTGCGACTTTGATGATTCTCAATGCTACTTCCTTGTCGTAATCACTTCCCAGCCTTGGATCAACCAGCTCCATCAAATCTCCTTTTTGCCTTAGGCACATAGCCTGCAAATTCCAAAGAAAAAATAGAAGTACATTTTAAATACTTTAGTAAGGAAATTAATTAGCATATGAATGCAAAAGATTAGTTTATATCGAAAAATGGCTGCTTCTGCGCAGACCATAGCCATTAAGCCAAATATCGATTAATACATATCAGTCCATACCAATATTTTCTGATATTGAGATATACCGCCATATTGGCGATAAAAACAATTACAAATCAAAAGAAAAAATAAGCTTGAAAATATGTATTAATATATTCATATTTAAGGAAAATACGTCTTCTCTTTTTCATTTTTTAGTGACTTTTTAAAAAATTTTCCTATAACCAAAACGATCCCTTGAGTTTCAAAACAATCAACTCTACTCTAAGATACGACAAAATCGATTTGCACATAACTTACCCAATCAAGGAGGCAAAAGTGGTCTTCATCGGGTCGAAAACTCATGTTGCTCCTACCAGAAACAATTTCCAATGCTACAATCCCGAAGCTGTAAACATCGGCTTTGTACGTTAAGTAACCCCATAATACGTACTCCGGCGCCATGTATCCTCTGCAAAACATTTTACAATTTACATTATTCTATATTACACACCCGCGGGTTCAAAATCTCATGTCTACCAAGTTAAACTCAAAACTTGGATTTGCTTGATTTCTGAGCAGACGTAAATTCGGAAAGTTAATGAATTAGCTCAATCCTAGAAGCTTAAGCTGTTATGAGAAGGCTTGGATAGTCTTATACTGTAACACACTTCTTCAATCAATACTCTTCGGTTTGACGAGGGAACGGAAAATCCCACCTTCACCATTTGTTGAAATATAAAAATAGGTGTTCCCAAAGAAATTAAACCCGAGATCATATGGTCAAACTGGTTATGAAACCATGCCAATAAACCAACTTATCCTGAAAATTTAAACTGCTTTGTCAAATGCTACAAAATTGTTCCATACTCCAATACAATCACACTGAATAACATGAAAGGGATGCAAGAACGCAACTGATCACAGGATCTACAATAGGAACACAAAAATCATAACAGTTTAATTGAGATACTTTGAAATGAAGGATTACAATAACGATTTAGCATAGGAATATCTAGTGGATATTTGAAAGAGAGTCTCCCATGTAGAAAATATGAAATTCCTTGGAAAAATTGGGATGGACATGTATAGCAGAAGGTCAATTCGACCAGTTTGATCTTTCCTTTTTAGGGATGAAGAGAATTGAAGAGTAGGGGCAATCCTTCAGTGTAGAGCCTAATAGTATGTCATACCAGATTATAGGTCTTGATCACTGTTTAAAATATCAGTCAATATGTATTAATATCTGTTTCTTCGATATCATGACAATATCACGTTATATTATTTTATCGGTAATATATTGTAATATATCGATTGATACATTCAATATTTAGCTAATATAGTAGTTAATACAATGTTGTTATCTCACGATTCTCGAAATTTTTTTCTTCGAATATGTTTGATACAATTATGACCGCGACTGATACTAATACTGACACCAATATTTTCATCCGTACTCTTGATACTAGGTCGAGGTCCCTATTACCCTCATTAGGATAGATATAGGCATCCAAAACCGACATCACAAAGGGCTTCTCATTACTTGACATGTCCAATTCCAAAACTATCACAACTTACCTTCTGAAAATGCAAGACAACCGCAATTCAATCATCTTAGCATTATGAAAACAATTTACTGTTGTCAGTGATATCAAAGAGTATATGCTAACTATATTAATAATGACTTCTCAGTATTTATTGATGAGAAACATGAAGGGATTCAGAAAATTATGAACCTTTTTTATATTTTGACTTACATGGTTCCAGCAATTCTGGTGCTAATATGGGTCTTTTCCTCTTCATCAAGCCTGGCCAAACCAAAGTCTGAGATTTTTGCATTGAGGTCTTTGTCAAGTAGAATGTTTGTGGTTTTGATGTCTCTATGAACAATTTTTATAGGTGATTCCTCATGCAGAAAAGTCAAGCCTCTTGCTATATCAACACAAATCTTCCTCCTGGTAGGCCAGTCCAATTTCAATTGACCGTCACCAGCACCTTCATTTGGTAAAATTTCAGCTAGTTGGATGCATCAAATCCCAGTTACTAAAGAAACCAAGAAACGAAACAGACAAAGACTTAATGATCATCTAATTACAACTATTGCTTACCAAATAAAGCATGGGAAAGGTTGTTGTTCACCATGTATTCATAAACAAGGAAAAAATGGCTTCCTTCAACACAACATCCATACAATCTTACTAGATTAGGATGGCATAAACCAGATATCATGCCGATCTCATTGACAAATTCACGATTCCCTTGAGATGATCTTGAGAAAAGGTGCTTCACAGCAATATGGGTACCATCCAATAATGTACCCTGCATCGAAGTAACAACCAAATGTCTTTTTAATCAATTTCCAGATCCCACAAGGCTTTTGCAAAAGCAGCAGCAGCAGCGAAAGATTGAACTATAACTTACATCGATGACCAATAAAAGATTGGCATACCTTGTAGACAGACCCAAAACCACCTTCTCCTATCTTATTATCAGCATGAAAGTTGTCGGTGGCAGCTTTAAGCTGTCTAAAAGTAAATAATCCAGCTTTCAAATCAAGCCCTTTCAACTCTGTACATATAAGAAAGAATGGTAAAACGAGGAAAATTTATTTAGCCACCTCTTTCACAAAACAGAAGTTTGCTTCTAACAGCATATCTGATGCGTCAGATAAACAAAAACTGCATAAGCAAGAACAATGTCGCTGCTTTTCCTGGAATACCACTCCTCAAAAGTAGTTTATACGTCTATCATGTCTGTCATTAGGGAACACAGTTGTTATATAACAGGGGAAGGGGAACTTCGTTATCTTCCTAGGCATGTGTGGACTAAAAAGGCCAATACTAGTTGGACTTATTGATGTAAACATCGGTTGATACGTGTTAGTATTGGGCCCTCCTAATATCGATATTTCCTGATAATATGATAATATCGTAATATCTTTCCATATCAATGATATATCGTGGTATATTGACATATATTTAAAATATTAGCCGATATTTGAAAAATATATTAGCCGATATATCAACTAATACAGCCCTATAAGCTTATAATTTTTTTAAATTTATTTCTTCAGATATATTTAATACTAACACTATTACCCAATATGTTTGATACTGATACGATCACAATCAATACCCATATTTTCATCCATAGCTAGACTTTGTTTGCATCCATTGGGAGTAGATTATGTCTCTCATTGATCTCGTGCAAAATTTAATTCAATCTAATCCTGTTCTATTTTTTCAAGCCTACACCACTTTTGTATGATTGAAAACTTACAAACTTTTGCCCAGCTACAAAAAATGTGGCAAAGAATGGCAAACACACACACAGCGAGAAAGGCAAGGAGAGAGGAAAGGATGAAGGGAGGGAAAGCAGTTTGAGAATTCTGCGTGCCATAATCGATTCTGCAAGCGTGCCTACAAGAAATACCTAGTTTGCCTTTCTGGTGGAATCTCTTTCAAAGGCAGGTAACACGAGAAAAGTTTAATTCAAGCTGTTTTCCTGTAAAGTTGAGACACATTGGACAATTTTTTTCTAGTCTTTGGTTCACATTAGGAGTAAATCATTTCAGCTCTATGCAAGGTCTGTTTAAGGGTAATACTTAAAAGTTCATTTTCCACTACAATTTGATGCAAATATTTTCAAAATTCCAACTTTGAATCATACATCCAAGTATGAGTTCATGACTTCTGCTACTCTGGGTGATAATGCTTTCTCCTTCTGGATTACAACTCGGTTTTACTTGAATTAACCCACTCTTTAGTTTAATGAGTTTTTCACACTTCCTATGAAAACGAAATATGAGCACATACATTCAACAGCAATTTGCATGAAAGCCTTACTCACCTTGTTCCCTTGATATACTGTCTTCTGAACGGTGTTTCCACCAAATAATACCAAAAACAATAAAAAGGAGGCCCAAAAATGAAGTTACAGCTCCAAGAACAATCTTCTCCACCTTCTTCCTGTCTGGGGGAGGACTAAACTCTGCAAAAAAGTGAACCAGCCTAAACACCTTGCACAAATTACAATCGAAGAAACTTGTTTATTAGCAAAATCCATGCATTAATGCCGAGATTTTTCTGGAAAACATAATTCATACAATGTGTGACTAAAATTTATATCACTGAGATCAAGAGAACTGGATAAAGAGTATTAAAAAGGATTATTTTCTCTATTATCATTGAGAATAAATCATTGGGAAAAAGGTTGTCCCATATGCGGAAGCTGGAAAACTGGCCAAGCTAATGTGGGGCAGTGATGTAGAAAAGAGAAATTAAAGGACTGTATTAAACAACCTACCGGACTCCACAGATAACGCTGATATAAGTGGACCGTAATATCCTCTCATTGGGACAGCTGTGGTCCCTTTTCCAGCATAGTAGAAGCGGATTTCTATAGTATTTTCCACCTGTACATGGTAAAATGTTCTGTTGAGGGGCTTGTCAGTTCCATTTGCTTCCTTTCTGATATCAAAATCCTTCAGCACCAATTTTTCCTGCAACAAACCCATTATACATTGAATTCACAGTTAAAAGGCTCTAAAATTCCACAAGCTCATGCATTGATAAAGGATTTACTTACCTGAATATAAACATCAAATATCCGTGTTCCAAGACTGTAAAATGATTTATTGTCAGTAAAAGTTATCTCCGAAAAGTAGAGTGTGACAGTATAGTTCCCAGTGGCCAAGCAACGACCATAGTAAGTCAAAGAAATTGCAGAGAGGCGTGCATCAGTGTATAACTCTGAATCCTTCATCGGAAGTGCAGAACTATTATTTGCGATATAATTGTTAGAGGGTTTCAGATTCCAGAAATCCCCAGTGCTACTAAATCCCCACTCTACCCTTTTATCACTAGGGACAAACTTTGCAGCACCTCCTGGTTCAACATCTTCATCATAGGAAGTCCCTCCAATGGTGATTTTCTTTCCACCACAGTTTATATTCACAGAATACTTAACTTCATTCATATGAAAACAAATCAGGTGCAAACCAACAAAGACAAATATGATATACCGTGAGAAATGCATGATCTAAAAATTACCTCCTGAACAAGGGAAGCTTTTATCCAGGCACACGGCCAATCTTCCGCGAAAAATTCATAATTAAATGGATGCAGGTGTCAGGAAATATAATGTTTGTGGAATACATAATTTCTACAAAATGAAAAAATAACAGGAGCTTACGAGTTGCTGTCCCTTGAAAAACTTCTATATAAATTTCTGTTCATGTCAAATGGGAATAAAACAAGTTACTTCTTACAGTTTAGCATGTGAATTAAAAGGAAAGAAGGCCAAAATAAAAAATCGCAAAGCACTCCAAGATTAATGCTTACAACATATCTCTACAGGAAGTTGGCGCCGAGCTCTTGTCAAAGTTATTGTACGAGAGATCTATGGCACTGAAAGCATGCATATTACAGTAGTAGCAGTAAATTAATAAGTCATATGACAAAATTAGCAAACTTTAATACCACCATATCTTATTTTATAGGAGAATGGTAGTAAGCTTTCAAGAGAATCAAGACTGTTCTGAATACATAATGCCCGAGCAATCCCCCATCTTCATAGAACAAAGTAACTGGATAGCATCAGGCTTCCCAAAACTTTATTGGGATAGGGTGCAAATTTGGAATTCAAGGCACACACAACACTTACTGAATGAGTTGTTCATGAATTTATTTAGCCTGCGACTATGTGATATGAAGACACTTTGCAATGCTTGTGGCTTTATAAAGCATGCATGAGCACCTTATCCCTCTAATGAATAGAGGACCAATAAACCCTTTGCCATTTGTTCATTTGGCTCTCTGGGGGCCATGTAGAGTTTCCCCTTTGCTGCATCAATGATGATTTAATGCTTCGGACCCACTATTTAACTTAATACTTTAGATCACTAATATAGCTATATCACATGATTATGCAGTACACATAGCAAGAGTCAGGTATCAGTTAATCTAAGAAGTTTCACAAAATAATAAGCACCAGTTTGCACGGGTTAGAACAGTTGGCAGTGCAATGTTGTGCGTCACGGTTAAGTCCATGGTCATGAGTCTAATTACAGTTGTCACACATCTAGACTTACCTCGTGCAATATCTTCGTGAAAAAGTCGTGCACATAGGGTTAGGCCCAAGCCATGAATGGGAGTTGGAATTCTTCATTGCCAAAACAATGATAAGCACCAAGGTTAACACCACTTTCAAGTTTCTTTTAGACAGATAATTATGAATGGGTGGTTTCCAAGAGTAATGGGGAACACAACATTGCACATCTGACGAGTGAAGTAGTGCACATGCCAAATTTTTTGGCATGTGCATCTTCTCAATCACCTATTTGATTAATCCAACACCACTTAGAGCGCTAGGCTTCAAGATACCACTTACTCCAATAAAGTTTTTGGTTGCATATGCTTCATTTGCAACAACTATTGGACCATCGATGAACTGATTCTTGGGCCCTTAAACGTATGATTATTAGGTACTCACCCACAAAAAAGTGTAACAAGTGCTATCAGGCAACCTTCTAGGAAGACATTTGTCACTAAGGATGTCTCCCTTAGAGATGAAGTGCATGTTCGGAAACCAATGGTTTGGGGTCGTCAGAAGGACATGGGCTATGTCATTTCCCTGAAGATCAAGCACCTTTACGAATTTCTATGATTGAGCTTGGTAATGGTTTCAAGGGAGAGCATAAAGAAAAGAAAGAACGAAAATGTAATAAGGAAGCAAGAAGGAGAATGAGAAATATGGGGACATGAAGATGGAAAGATAGTGTTGGAAACATAAAATAACAAAGTTGCAAGTACATCACATTAAAAAAAGGATATCACACATCCTAATGCTGGCCAAGACTCATCTTTTGATCTTGTTCAGCCACTGTTCATAGTCGCATTGTTCTGGGGAAACAAAGAAGTAATAGGGAGTAATATGAAACATTCTATGTTACCCTTTTATTGATTCTCCTATCAATTCTAATAGGTGTTATACCATATTTGATGCACCTCTGGTCAATTTTGATGGTTCCTTCACTTCAAAGGTCTTCAACCTTCCTATCGATTTTAGAAGGGATGTTCAATCCTATACTCAGCATCCTGTCATTCACATAGCCCTTGTAGAGCATTTTTTTCCCTCTTTGGATTCTGTTTCAATCCCTCGAAATTTCAAGAAGCCTGTGATGATATATCAAGTGGAAGAAGGACATGGCTGAATAGATGACAGCTTTGCAAGAAAATAATACTTGGGAGCTCACAAGTCTGCCTCGCATAGGTTATAAGTCTGCCTTACATGAAGAAGCTAGTGAGTTCAAATGACTGTGAAACATCAAGCAGATGGGTGGGTTGATCACAAGATTCAAAGCCAAATTAGTGGCCCAGGTAATTATACAAACCTATGGTATTGATTACTGGGAGAAGTTTGCAAAGTAGCCAAGATGGGATAACATAAGAGGACTCTAATTCCATAAGGCCAATTTAGCCTGGGAAACAACAACTGACGTAAAAGTTTATCCCACATGGAAATTCAAAGAATAAAGTGTACATGGTGATTCCTCTAGGTTTCTCTAGCTTACAAACAGAATGAGAAGTCCACAGGCTTAGAAAATATATATGGATGGCAACAATCTCCCGAACTTTGTTTAATCTATTTTTTAAGGTTAAATTGCCAATATGACCAAAGAAATGCAGTTCATATCAAGCATATCATGTAAAACCTGATTCCCCATTTAATTAATTTGATATTATCAATTTATTTTTAGTTTATTTTGGGTATATTAGAAATAATTGTGCAAATAAAATTGAAAGAAATTCGGAGCAAGGAAGCAAACTTGGCACCTGAGGCACGCTCGACGCACTGTCGCGTGCGCTTTTGGCAAATTGGGCATGCCTGAGGAGCGCCATTGGACCGCTCAAGCGAAGTTTGGGTAAATTGGAGGACGCTTGATATGCGCCTGAGAGTATTCGAGCATGATTTTGCTAGATTGGTCGCACTCAAGGAACACCTGAAACAACACTCATGTGTGGCTAGGGTTCGGCACCACGCCTGATGCAAGGGAGTAGCGCACTGTTTCGGTCATTTCGTGCAAGAAGGAAAAGAAAGGAGAGAGAAAGAAAAATGAAGGAAGAGAAGAAGAGGGATTTTGAAATATTTTTTGGCCAGATCTATCAAATCGAAAATTGAATACAAGTATCATTAAGCCCTATCTTTAATTTATTTCAGTTTTCGTTTAATTTTGCTTATATTTGATGATTTTATTGTACATGCATATCATTTTACTTACCCTACTTTAATTATTCATGCATGCATGTCATTTTTATCGGATGTTTTGGGATTTAGTTTTAGTTTTGTTATTATTTGAGGATTTTTGCTTGTTTTGTAAAAATGAGTAAATATTTTGAGATATTATGTTTATGTATAAGAATATTTGTAAAGAAAAAATCATAAAAACTTGTATATGTGCCTTAAATATGGTATTTCATGCATGTGCTTAAGGTCGGGCTCTGTTTTGGCATTCCATTCGATATGTATACATTCCCCCAGGATGGAAAGCATTGTGTTTGTACTTCCCAAAGTAAAAGCTTTGTACTTTTTCGCCAGATAGGAAAAATTTTGGACATTTGATGTAGAGACCCTCCTCAATTTGATTTTTATGAGAATCATCATAAAAAATTAAACTAAACCAATATATTTGGATAAACTTAATGACTGCACCTATCATCCACAGGTGGTAAAAGAAAGTAGCGTTTGTCCCTATCTATATGAGAGAACAGTCCGCTAATGAATCTGAACAGTAGTGATTTGGCTTAAAGTTACTCTAAGTACGTGTAACCCTTTCTCAAAATCAGTCTTTTGATCTTTGGTTCTCCAATTTGAGTATATTTTGAATTTCTGATATATTTTATCTGCATTTGATTTGGATACTTAAGACTTTGATTAGAGATTCGTAGGTTTTGACTGCTATTTGGATTTAGATATTAGATTTGGTTGGTTTCATACATTTGGATCGTTTGGCCTTCACTTTTTGATTATACTCCTTGAGTATGAGATCATATTTGGACAATTGTTGGTTTGACATATTGGATGTTTGAATTTCAACTTTTATGGACTTTGTTTTATCAATTCGTTCCTTCGTTTTGATTATGAACGTACCAACTTGTTATGTACATATACACTGGTACTTAGTCGAGTATTTAGTTTGTATTTTTATTATTTTTGATCCTTTCAGATTAGAGGGTTACGTATATGTTATAGGGAGCTCGGATGCAGACGTTGATAGAGATTTCGTTTATATTTTGAGTATTAATTTTGTAGTTTGATTGTATTTGTATTAGATGTATTTTGGTATCGAGGGGAAGATGGATAGATTAATTTTAGCATATGTTATTGTTATGAAATCAGGGTTTGGATTATCCTATTATTTGGTTATTATGGTATTTAGTTTATGTTAGATCGGTGGTTTGGTTTGTATTGATTGGATGGTCACTTTTTCCTTATGGATATTTTGAGCAGGTTGTGTCAATTTTATTATCCTGACAGATAGTTTAGAAAGATCCTGTGACGGTTGTTGTTGTTCATACTATTGATGATGTTATTTGGTATTTTGCTAGATAACCAAGGTTTGGATATCGTGTTTGGGTATCTTTATTTTGGGATTTTATTTTGTGAATTATAATTATTGTTGATTATTATATTACTTACTTTTGGTCCGAGGTCATGACATATCTCGTTCACTAAGCATAAAGAGACAAAGTTACTGTGATTTCTATGTATATGGATGGTACAACAGTCATGAGTGGCAATATTGATGAAATGACCAGATCAAAGAAGCTTCCGGTTGATGAGTTTTAGGTCAAAGATTTTGGAGAGTTGCCATACTTCGTATGCATAGAAGTTGTATGATCAAGGACAAGCATATTTACCACCTAAAGGAAATATGAGCTTACGCAATAAAGGAGCTAGGATTGTTGAGATATCGACCAGCACAAGCTACCATGGATGAAAGCCATCACCTTAAACGTGCAGAGGATGTCCAGGTGGTAGAGAAAGCTATCAAAAATTTATTGGGAAATAGTTTTAATTATACAACACCTTGACTCATAACATTAGCTGTTGGCCTGTTTAATTACTTTATGCACGATCCTTATCAACCTTATAAACAACAGCATGGTGTAGTAGTAGTCTTGAAACAACTCTACGAATCCTAATGTATTCAAATTCAAGCTAATGAAAAGGCCTTCTATTTTTGTTAAACTAAGAAAATAGACGTGGACATAGGACAAGGATGTCGGTCGGATTTGCAGGATATTCCTAATTGCATATTGTATATATTTTTCTTAATTAGATGATTCTGATTTGCAATAATTGATTACAATTATTATAATTAGGATGGTACTTTTGGAAGGTGATGGATTATAATATGTTGTAATTAGGAAAAGAAATAATTTATATAATGAGAAGAAACTCTCAATTGATAGGCATTTAGGCCAAATTGATGTGGTATCAAAGCCTTAAATTCAAATTTGGCTCCTTGGCATCTTGTGGCTTTTATGTTCAAATTCTAGTTCTCCTTGAAGCAGGTTTGTGGTTCTTGGAATCGATTCTTCATCTCTCTAATAAGAATTCTGAGTCTTTCGATTTACCTCTATTGGTTCTTAGAATTTGCAGGAACACAAGCAATTTATTCTGCTTCATTTTTTATAGCAAAATATTGGCTTCAAAATCGGTAGATTTATTCACCTGCAAGTTCTTTGAATTCTTTTGCGGGATTCGAACAATAGGCTTCAAGTATTATCTTCAATTTATCCGTCTGTCTTCGAATTCTCTTGTTTTGCATGCATGCCTCTCTCTTTTCAAACAAGAGAACCTGGATTGTGGTTTTATGGCGACTTTTAAAACTTAATATTATATTTGTTTGTTGGAATTGAATAAAATATGAATGAAATAATTA
This sequence comes from Nepenthes mirabilis, assembly GCA_025585075.1. NCBI lineage: Eukaryota > Viridiplantae > Streptophyta > Magnoliopsida > Caryophyllales > Nepenthaceae > Nepenthes > Nepenthes mirabilis. The sequence goes on from JAODPA010113033.1 coordinate 12,799, forward strand.
TTCTTCGATAATGGAATAAAGTGTAAATAGAGTTTAGAATTAATATTCCATTGTTTGCTTAGTCACTTGGAATAGGTAAACTTAAATTATGAATTAATTTTCTAATGTTTAATATATAGT